>QLOD02168616.1:0-12218 GCA_003260245.2 Sideroxylon spinosum
ATTTTGCCCTAAGTCTGATTACACATCTGTCAACGATTTACAGTTATAGACTCTTAGGACTCTTACAACGGCCTCCTACCTAACTGGTCCCGGTCTCCACACACGCGACTTTGGTGACGTCCCATAACCAGAATTAAGTAAAACAAGATAAATATAAGAGAATTAACATAAAATGCAGAAATTATGAAACTTAAATATTCATCATCTCATACCTCAGTAGAAAGGATCTCAGAACCTTGAGGCTCTGATACCATCTCGTAGTCAGCAGCGGAAGAAGAAGGAGAAAGAGACCAAGGATTAATAAAATTTTTGTTTTAAAATACCGCCATATCCAATATTACTGGCATCAGTCTCCACAATCTTAAAGTAATGCGGATTGGGAAGATGTAAACATAGTAGAAGACTACATGGAGACCTAGGGTTATCATTATCCCGCGCGGTCATTAAATTTTAAATCGTCCATAACTTTTGCTACGTAACTCCGTTTTCTAATTATAATCTGTTTCTAGAAAGCTTGTAATAGGACGAAGCTCTTGAAAAACTACTACATCATTCGACGATATAGATAGTATAGCGTAAGACTAAGTGGGGACCCAGCGGTATCGTTAAGCCTGCGTGGTCGTTAAATTTTAAGTCGGACATAATTTTTGCTGTGTAACTCTGTTTTTTTTGTTATGATATGTCTGTGGAAAGCTTGTAATGAGATGAATGCCCTGAAAAATTATTACATCATTGGGGATATAAAAAGTATAGAGTAAGACTACTTGGAGAACTGGGGTCGTCGTTATGGCCACGTGGTCGTTAAAATCTTAAATCGGCCATAATTTTTGCTACATAACTCTGTTTACTTATTATAATATTTTTTTGAAAAGCTTGTAATGAGACAAAGGCCCTAAAAAATTGTTACATCATTGGGAGAAATGGACAGCATAGGAGAAGAATACATGAAGACCTCGGGTCATCATTATCCCTGCGCGGTCATCAAATTTGAAATCGGTCATAACTTTTGCTACGTAACCCCACTTTCTTATTATAAGATGTTTCTACAAAGCTTGTAATGAGACGAAGGACCTGGAGAATTATTACATCCTTTGACGATACAGATAGCATAGCGTAACACTAAGTGGAGGCCCAAGGGCGTCGTTATGCCCGCGCGGTCGTTAAATTTTAAATCAGACGTAACTTTTGCTACGTAACTCCGTTTTATTATTATAATATGTTTATGGAAAGCTTGTAATAACATGAATGCCCTGGAAAAATTTTACATCCTTAGGGATGTAAACATTATAGAGGAAGACTACTTCGAGAACTGATGTCTTCGTTATGGCCACGCGGTCGTTAAAATCTTAAATCGGTCATATTTTTTTCTACGTAACTCCATTTGCTTGTTATAATATATTTCTGGAAACCTTACAATGAGACAAAGGCCCTAGAAAATTGTTACATCATTGGGTGATGTAGACAGTATAGCACAAGACTACATGGAGACCTAGGGTCATCATTATCCCCGCACGGTCGTTAAATCTTAAATCGGCCATAACTTTTTCTACGTTACTCCGTTTTCTTATTATAATATGTTTCCAGAAAGCTTGTAATGAGACGAAAGTCCTGGAGAATTATTACATCGTTTGACGATGCAGACATCATAGCGTAAGACAAAGTGGAGACCCAAGGGCATCGTTATGCCCGCGCGATCAGTAAATTTTAAATCAGACGTAACTTTTACTGCGTAACTCTGTATTTTATTATAATATTTTTATGGAAAGCTTGTAATAAGATGAATGCCCTGGAAAATAATTACATCATTGGGGATGTACAAAGTATAGAGGAAGACTACTTGGAGACCTGCAGTCGTCGTTATGGCCGCGCGTTCGTTAAAATCTTAAATCGGCCATAATTTTTGCTACGTAACTTCATTTGCTTATTATAATATGTTTCTGGAAAGCTTGCAATGAGACGAAGGCCCTAGAAAATTGTTACATCATTGGGTGATGTAGACAGCATAGCAGAAGACTACATGGAGACCTACGGTCATCATTATCCCCGCGCGGTCGTTAAATCTTAAATCGGCCATAACTTTTAATACGTAACTCCGTTTTCTAATTATAATATGCTTCTAGAAAGGCTGTAATAGGACGAAGCTCTTGAAGAACTACAACATCATTCGATGATATGGATAGTGTAGCGTAGGTCTAAGTGGAGACCAAGGGGCATCGTTACGCCCGCGCGGTGGTTAAATTTTATGTCAGACGTAAGTTTTGCTGTGTAACTTCGTTTTTTTATTATAATATGTTTATGGAAAGATTGTCATAAGATGAATGCCCTGGAAAATAATTACATCACTGGGGATGTAAAAAGTATAGAGGAAGACTACTTGGAGACCTGGAGTAGTCGTAAGGGCCGCGCGTTCGTTAAAATCTTAAATCAGTCATACTTTTTGCTACGTAACTCCATTTGCTTATTATAATATGTTTCTGGAAAGCTTGTAATGAGCCGATGGCCCTAGAAAATTGTTACATCATTGGGTGATGTAGACAGCATAGCAGAAGACTACATTAAGACATAGGGTCATCATTATCCCCGCGCGGTCGTTAAATCTTAAATCGGCCATAACTTTTGATACGTAACTCCGTTTTCTAATTATAATATGTTTCTAGAAAGGCTGTAACAGGACGAAGCTCTTGAAGAACTACAACATCGTTCGATGATATGGATAGTGTAGTGTAGGACTAAGTGGAGACCAAGGGGCATCGTTACGCCCGCGCGGTGGTTAAATTTTATGTCGGACGTAAGTTTTGTTGTGTAACTTCGTTTTTTTATTATAATATGTTTATGGAAAGATTGTCATAAGATGAATGCCTTGGAAATAATTACATCATTGGGGATGTAAAAAGTATAGAGGAAGACTACTTGGAGACCTGGAGTCATCGTAAGGGCCGCGCGTTCGTTAAAATCTTAAATCGGTCATACTTTTTGCTACGTAACTCTGTTTGCTTATTATAATATGTTTCTGGAAAGCTTGTAATGAGCCGATGGCCCTAGAAAATTGTTACATCATTGGGTGATGTAGACAGCATAGCAGAAGACTACATGGAGACCAAGGGTAATCATTATCCCCGCGCGGCCGTTAAATTTTAAGTCGGCCATACCTTTTTCCACGTTACTCCATTTTTTTGTTATAATATATTTCTGGAAAACCTGTATTAACACGATGGTCTTGGAGAATTATTACATCGCTCGATGATACAGATTGTATAGTATAAGGCTAAGTGGAGACCCAAGGGCGTCGTTACGCCCGCGCGGTCATTAAAATTTAAATCGGACGTAAGTTTTGCTACGTAACTCCATTTTTTTATTATAATATGTTTACAGAAAACTTGTAATAAGATGAATGCCTTGGAAAATTATTACATCATTTGATAATGCAACACAGCATAGCGGAGGACTACTTGGAGGCCGGTGGTCGTCGTTACAGTCGTATGGTCGTTAGAATCTTAATCGGCCATAATTTTTGCTACGTAACTCCGTTTGCTTATTATAATTTATTTCTGGAAAGCTTGTAATGAGACGAAGTCCCTAGAAAATTGTTATATCATTGGGTGATGTAGACAGCATAGTAAAAGACTACATGGAGACCTAGGGTCAGCATTTTCCCCACGCGGTCGTTTAAACTTAAATCTGCGTTAACGATTTCTATGTTACTCCGTTTTGGTATTATAATATGTTTCTAGAAAGACTGTATATAGATGATGGTGTTGGAGAATTGTTACATCGTTCGATGATACAGATTGTATAGCATAAGACTAAGTGAAGACCCAAGGGCGTCGTTATGTCCTCGCGGTCGTTATATTTTAAGTCAGACGTAACTTTTGCTGTGTAACTCTATTTTCTTGTTATAATATGTTTACGGAAAGCGTGTAAGATGACGAATGCTCTGGAAAATTATTACATCATTTGGGGATGCAATCAGCATAGCGGAAGACTATTTGGAGACCTGGAGTCGTCGTTATGGCCGCGCATTCGTTAAAATTTTAAATCGGTAAAATTTTTGCTACGTAACTCCGTTTGGTTATTGTAATATGTTTCTGGAAAGCTTGTAATGAGACGAAAGACCTCAAAAATTATAACATCGTTTGGTTATTTAGACAGCATAGCAGAAGACTACATGGAGACCAAGGGTAATCATTATCCCCGCGCGGTCGTTAAATTTTAAGTCGGCCTTGCCTTTTTCCACGTTATTCTGTTTTCTTGTTATAATATGTTTCTGGAAAGCCTGTATTAACACGATGGTCTTGGAGAATTATTATATCGTTCGATGATATAGATTGTATAGCATAAGGCTAAGTGGAGACCAAGGGGCATCGTTACGCCCGCGCGGTGGTTAAATTTTAAGTCGGACGTAAGTTTTGCTGCGTAACTCCGTTTTTTTATTATAATATGCTTATGGAAAGCTTGTAATAAGATGAATTCTCGGGAAAATATTTACATCATTGGGGAAGTACAAAGGATAGAGGAAGACTACTTGGAGACCTGGAGTCGTCGTTATGGCCGCGCGTTCGTTAAAATCTTAAATCGGCCATACTTTTTGCTACGTAACTCCGTTTGCATATTATAATATGTTTCTGGAAAGCTTGTAATGAAACGAAGGCCCTAGAAAATTGTTACATCATTTAGTTATTTAGACAGCATAGCAGAAGACTACATGGAGACCTAGGGTCATCATTATCCCCGCGCGGTCGTTAAATCTTAAAATCGGCCATAACTTTTGCTACGTAACTCTGTTTGCTTATTACAATATGTTTCTAGGAAGCTTGTAATGAGATGATGGCTCTGGAGAATTATTACATCGTTCGACGATACAGATAGCATTGCGTAAGACTAAGTGGAGACCCAAGCTTATCGTTATGCCCGCGCGATCGGTAAATTTTAAATCGAACGTCACTTTTGCTGTGTAACTCTGTTTTTTTATTATAATATCTTTATGGAAAGCTTGTAATAGGACGAATGCCCTAAAAAATTATTACATCATTTGGGGATACAAACAGTATAGCGGAAGACAACTTGGAGACCTGTGGTCGTCGTTACGGCCGTACGGTCGTTAGGATCTTAAATCGGTCATAATACTTGCTACGTAACTCCGTTTGCTTATTCTAATAAGTATCTAGAAAACTTGTAATGAGACGAAGGCCCTAGAAAAATTGTTACGTCATTGGGTGATGTAGACTGCATAGTAGAAGACTACATGGAGACCTAGGGTTATCATTATCCCCGCGCGGTCATTAAATCCTAAATCGGCCATAACTTTTGCTACATAACTTCGTTTTCTAATTATAATATGTTTCTAGAAATCTTGTAATGGGACAATGGCCCTGGAGAATTATTACATCGTTCCACGATGCAGATAGCATAGCGTAAAGATAAGTGGAGACCCAAGGACGTCGTTATGCCCGCGCGATCGTTAAATTTTAAATCATACGGCACTTTTGCTGTGCAACTCCATTTTTTTATTATAAGATGTTTGTGGAAAGTTTGTAATAAGATGAATGCCTTGGAAATTATTACATCATTTGGGGATGCAAACATCATAGCGGAAGACTACTGGGAGACCTGTGGTCATCGTTACGGCCGCGCGGTCGTTAGAATCTTAAATCAGTCATAATGTTTGCTACGTAACTCCGTTTTCCTATTCTAATATGTTTCTTGAAAACTTGTAACGAGACAAAGGCCCTAGAAAATTGTTACATCATTGGGTGATGTTGACTGCATAGTAAAAGACTACATGGAGACCTAGGGTCATCATTATCCCTGCGTAGTCGTTAAATCTTAAATTGGCCCTAAATTTTTGCTATGTAACTCCGTTTTCAAATTATAATATGTTTCTACAAAGCCCGTAATAGGACGAAGCACTTGGAGAACTACTACATCGTTCGATGAAATAGACAGTATAGCGTAGGACTAAGTGGTGACCCAGGGGCATCGTTATGCCCTCGCTATCGTTAAATTTAAAATCGGACGTAACTTTTGCGGCGTAACTTAGTTTTTTTATTATAATATGTTTATAGAAAGCTTGTATTAAGAAGAGTGCCTTGAAAAATTATTACATCATTGGGGGGATGTAAATAGTATCGAGGAAGACTAATTGGAGACCTGGGGTCGTCGTTATGGCCGCGCGGTCGTTTGAATCTTAAATCGGCAAAAATTTTTGCTATGTAACTCCATTTGCTTATTATAATATTTTTCTAGAAAGCTTGTAATGAGACGAACACCGTAGAAAATTGTTACATCATTGGGTGATGTAGACAGCATAGCAGAAGACTACATGGAGACCTAGGATTATCATTATCCCCGCGCGGTCGTTAAATCTTGAAATTGGCCATGACTTTTGCTACATAACTCCGTTTTCTCATTATAATATATTTCTGGAAAGCTTGTAATGAGACGATGGCCCTGAAGAATTATTACATCGTTCGACGATGCGGATAGCATTGCGTAAGACTAAGTGGAGACCCAAGGGCGTCGTTATGCCCGCGCGATCGTTAAATTTTAAATCGGACGTCACTTTTGCTATGTAACTCCGTTTTTTTATGATAATATGTTTATGGAAAGCTTGTAATAGGACGAATGCCCTGGAAAATTATTACATCATTTGGGGATGCAAACAGCATAGCGGAAGACTAGTTGGAGACCTGTGGTCGTCGTTACGGCCGTGCGGCCATTAGAATCTTAAATCGGTCATAATGTTCGCTATGTAACTCCGTTTTCTTATTCTAATATGTTTCTGGAAAACTTGTAATGAGATGAAGGCCCTAGAAAATTGTTACATCATTGGGTGATGTAGACTGCATAGTAGAAGAATACATGGAGACCTAGGGTCATCATTATCCCCGCACGGTCGTTAAATCTTAAATCGGCCATAACTTTTACTACGTAACTTCGTTTTCTAATTATAATATGTTTCCAAAAAGCCTGCAATAGGACGAAGCTCTTGGAGAACTACTACATTGTTCGGTGATATAGATAGTATAACGTAGGACTAAGTGGTGACCCAGGGGCATCGTTATGCCCTCGCGGTCGTTAAATTTTAAATCGGCGATAACTTTTGCTACGTAACTTAGTTTTCTAATTATAATATGTTTCTAGAAAGCTTGTAATGGGATGATGGCCCTGGAGAATTATTACATCATTGGGGATATAAATAATATAGAGGAAGACTACTTGGAGACATGGGGTCGTCATTATGGCCGCGCGGTCGTTAGAATCTTAAATCGGCCATAATTTTTGCTACGTAACTCTGTTTGCTTATTATAATATTTTTCTGGAAAGCTTGGAATGAGACGAAGGCCTTAGAAAATTGTTACATCATTGGATGATGTAGATAGCATAGCCAAAGACTACATGGCACCCTAAGGTCATGATTATCCCCGCGCGGTCGTTAAATCTTAAAATCGACCATGACTTTTGCATCGTAACTCCGTTTTCTTAATATAATATGTTTTTGGAAAGCCTGTATTGAGATGATGGTCCTGGGGAATTATTACATCGTTCGATGATACTAATTGTATAGTATAAGACTAAGTGGAGACCCAAGGGCGTCGTTATGCCTGCGCGATCGTTAAGTTTTAAATCGGACGTCACTTTTGCTGCGTAACTCCATTTTTTTATTATAATATCTTTATAGAAAGCTTGTAATAGGAAGAATTCCCTAGAAAATTATTATATCATTTGGGGATGCAAACAGCATAGCGGAAGATAACTTGGAGACCTGTGGTCGTCGTTACGGCCGCGCGGTCGTTAGAATCTTAAATATGTCATAATGTTTACTACGTAACTCCGTTTTCTTATTCTAATATGTTTCTTGAGAACTTGTAATGAGACGAAGGCCCCAGAAAATTGTTACATCATTGGGTGATGTAGACTGCATAGTAGAAGACTACATGGAGACCTAGGGTCATCATTATCCCCGCCCGGTCATTAAATCTAAAATCGGCCATAACTTTTGTGTTGTAACTCTGTTTTTTAATTATAATATGTATCCAAAAAGCCTGTAATAGGACGAAGCTCTTGGAGAACTACTACATCGTTCGATGAAATCGATAATATAGCGTAATGGTGGCCTAGCGGCATCGTTATGCCTTTGCGGTCATTAAATTTTAAATTGGACGTAACTTTTGCTGCGTAACTTCATTTTTTTATTATAATATGTTTATGGAAAGCTTGTATTAAGAAAAGTGCCTTGGAAAATTATTACATCATTTGAGGATGCAAACAGTATAGAGGAAGACAAGTTGGAGACCTGAGGTCGTCGTTATGGCCACGCGGTCGTTAGAATCTTAAATCGGCCATAATTTTTGCTACGTAACTCCATTTGCTTATTATAATATTTTTCTGGAAAGCTTGTAATGAGACGAACGCCCTAGAAAATTGTTACATGATTGGGTGATGTTGAGAGCAAAGCAGAAGTCTACATGGAGACCTAGGGTCATGATTACCCCCCGTGCGGTCGTTAAATCTTAAAATCGACCATAACTTTTGCTACGTAACTCCGTTTTCATCTTATAATATGTTTCTAGAAAGCTTGTAATGAGACGATGACCCAGGGGAATTATTACATCGTTCGACGATACGGATAGCATTGCGTAAGACTAAGTGGAGACCCAAGGGCGTCGTTATGCCCGCGCGAACGTTAAATTTTAAATCGTACGTCACTTTTGCTGTGTAACTCCGTTTTTTTTATTATAATATGTTTATAGAAACCTTATAATAGGACGAATGATGCCCTGGAAAATTATTATATCATTTGGGGATGCAAACAGCATAGCGGAAGACTACTTGGAGACCTGTGGTCGTCGTTACGGCCGCGCGGTCGTTAGAATCTTAAATCGGTCATAATGTTCGCTATGTAATTCCGTTTCTTATTCTAATATGTTTCCGGAAAACTTATAATGAGACGAAGGCCCTAGAAAATTATGACGTCATTGGGTGATGTAGACTGCATAGTAGAAGAATACATGGAGACCTAGGGTCATGATTACCCCCGTGCGATCGTTAAATCTTAAAATCGGCCAAGACTTTTACTACGTAACTCCGTTTTCTTATTACAATATGTTTCTAGAAAGCTTGTAATGAGATGATGGCCCTGGAGAATTATTACATCGTTCGACGATACAGATAGCATTACGTAAGACTAAGTGGAGACCCAAGGGCGTCGTTATGCCCGCGCGATCGTTAAATATTAAATCGGACGTCACTTTTGCTGTGTAACTCCGGTTTTTTATTATAATATCTTTATGGAAAGCTTGTAATAGGACGAATGCTTTGGAAAATTATTACAACATTTGGTGATGCAAACAGGACAGCAGAAGACTACTTGGTGACCTGTGGTCATCATTACGACTGCACGATCATTAGAATCTTAAATCGGTCATAATATTTACTACGTAACTCTATTTTCTTATTCTAATAAGTTTCTAGAAAACTTGTAATGAGACGAAGGCCCTAGAAAATTGTTACGTCATTGGGTGATGTAGACTGCATCGTGGAAGACTACATGGAGACCTAGGGTCACATTATCCCCACGCGGTTGTTAAATCTTAAATCGGCCATAACTTTTGCTACGTAACTTCGTTTTCCTATTATGATATGCTTCTAGAAAGCTTGTAATGTGACGATGGCCCTGGAGATTTATTACATCGTTTGACGATACAGATAGCATAGCGTATGGCTAAGTGGAGACACAAGGGCGTCGTTATGCCCGCACGATTGTTAAATTTAAAATCAGATGTAATTTTTGCTGCGTAACTCTATTTTTTTTTTGTTATAATATGTTTATGAAAAGCTTGTAACAAGATGAATGCCTTAGAAAATTATTACATCATTTGGGGATGCAAACAGTACAGAGGAAGACTACATGGAGACCTGGGGTCGTCGTTATGGCCACGCAGTCGTTAGAATCTTAAATCGGCCATAACTTTTTGCTACATAACTCCGTTTGCTTATTATAATGTTTTTTTGGAAAGCTTGTAATGAGACGAAGGCCTTAGAAAATTGTTACATCAATTGGTGATGGAGACAGCATAGCAGAGGACTACATGGATACCTAGGGTTATGATTATCCCCGCGCGGTTGTTAAATCTTAAAATCAGCAACAACTTTTGCTACGTAACTCCGTTTCGTTAATATAATATGTTTCTAGAAAGCTTGTAATGAGACGATGGCCCCGGAGAATTATTACATCGTTCGATGATGCAGATAGCATTGCGTAAGACTGAGTGGAGACCCAAGGGCGTTGTTATGCCCGCGCGATTGCTAAATTTTAAATCAGACGTCACTTTTGCTGTGTAACTTCATTATTTTATTACATCTTTATGGAAAGCTTGTAATAGGAAGAATGCCCTGGAAAATTACTACATCATTTGGGGATGCAAACAGCATAGCGGAAGACTGTTTGGAGACCTGTGGTCGTCGTTGCGGCCGCGCGGTCGTTAGAATCTTAAATCGGTCATAATGTTTGCTACGTAACTCCGTTTTCTTATTCTAATATATTTCTGGAAAACTTGTAATGAGACGAAGGCCCTAGAAAATAGTTACGTCATTGGGTGATGTAGACTGCATAGTAGAAGAATACATGGAGACCTAGGGTCATCATTATCCTCGCTCGGCCATTAAATCTTAAATCGGCCATAACCTTTGCTGCGTAACTCCGTTTTCTAATTATAATATGTTTCTAGAAAGCTTGTAATTGGACGAAGCTCTTAGAGAACTACTACATCGTTCGATGATATAGATAGTATAGTGTAAGACTAAGTGGTGACACAGGGGCATCGTTATGCCCCCGCGGTCGTTAAATTTCAAATCGGACGTAACTTTTGCTGTGTAACTCTGTTTTTTGATTATAGTATGTTTATGGAAAGCTTGTATTAAGAAGAGTGCCCTGGAAAATTATTATATCATTGGGGATGTAAACAGTATAGAGGAAGACTATTTTGAGACCTGGGGTCGTCGTTATAGCCCTACGGTCATTGAAATCTTAAATCGGCCATAACTTTTTCTACGTAACTCCGTTTGCTTATTATAATATTTTTCAGGAAAGCTTCTAATGAGACAAAGGCCCAGAAAATTGTTGCATCATTAGGTGATGTAGATAGCATAGCAGAAGACTACATGGAGACCTAGGGTCATGATTACCCTCACGCGGTCGTTAAATCTTAAAATCGGCCATCACTTTTGCTACGTAACTCTGTTTTCTTATTATAATATGTTTCTAGAAAGCTTGTAATGAGACGATGGCCCTGGAAAATTATTACATCATTCGACGATATAGGCATTGCGAAAGACTAAGTGGAGACCCAAGGGCGTCGTTATGCCCACGCGATCGTTAAATTTTAAATCGGATGTCACTTTTGCTGTGTAACACCATTCTTTCATTATAATATCTTTATGGAAAGCTTGTAATAGGACGAATGCTCTGAAAAATTATTACATCATTTGGGAATACAAACAGCATGGCGGAAGACTACTTAGAGACCTGTGGTCGTCGTTACGGCCGCGCGGTCGTTAGGATCTTAAATCGGTCAGAATATTTGCTACGTAACTCCGTTTTCTTGTTCTAATAAGTTTCTGGAAAACTTGTAATGAGACGAAGGCCCTAGAAAATTGTTACATCATTGGGTGATGTAGACTGCATAGTAGAAGACTACATGGAGACCTAGGGTCATCATTATCCCCGCGCAGTCGTTAAATTTTAAATCGGCCATAACTTTTGCTCTGTCACTTCGTTTTCGAATTATAAAATGTTTCTAGAAAGCTTGTAATGGGACGATGGCCCTGGAGAATTATTACATCGTTCGACGATGCAGATAGCATAGCGTAAGGCTAAGTGGAGACCCAACGGCGTCGTTATGCCCGCGCGATCGTTAAATTTTAAATCATACGTCACTTTTGCTGTGTAACACCATTTTTTTATTATAAGATGTTTATGGAAAGTTTGTAATAAGATGAATGCCCTGGAAAGTTATTACATCACTGGGGGATGCAAACATCATAGCGGAAAACTACTTGGAGACCTGTGGTCGTCGTGACGGCCGCGCGGTCGTTAGAATCTTAAATCGGTCATAATGTTCACTATGTAACTCTGTTTCTTAGTCTAATATGTTTCTGGAAAACTTGTAATGAAATGAAGGCCTTAGAAAATTGTGATGTCATTTGGTGATGTAGACTGC
>QLOD02168648.1:0-12215 GCA_003260245.2 Sideroxylon spinosum
TAGAAAAATCTTGAAAAACCCTAAAACTAAGTTGTCGGAGCACGGCGCTGGACACTAGGACCTAGAGAGGACTTTTTTAACTTAAAAAATAGGAACTCGGGCTACTACATCGTGACACCATCCGGATGTTACCCTTAATTCTTCTTTTCTTGCTCATTTTTCTCCTGATTTGAGTCTCCTTTATCCTTTGAATCAGTTTCTAGCAATTTCCCAGCTTTATATTCCATCACCTACACAAAAGAACAAGCTTTTATGAATATCTTAAAATCATAACAAAGCACATAAAATAATACAAAATTATAGTTAATAACAATAGAAATAAAATTTAGGGTTAAAGGCTGTTTAGACTGCACCTCCTCCTACTGTGGCACTAGTGTGTCCCCTGGTAGCGCCTCAAACCCAACAACTCCCATTAGACCCCAGCCTGCGGGTCAACTTTAGATGAACGTCCCCAACTAGAGCCTTGTGGCCCAAACTAGCTTGAGTTCCCTGGCCACGGCCACGGCAAAAATCAACGAGAACCTTGCGACCTCTGGGTCACCCACGATCTTTGCCCCTAGTTATTGGCTCAACTTTAAGTACCATCAAGCCAGAAACAAAGAGAACAAAATTCTATCTTTCAATAACAAGCTCAAAACCCTAAACATCAAACCATACGTATCATCTTCCAAAGCACATAATCCCAAAATCAAAACATCTTCAACTATTAATAAGTATTCTTAAACTTAGGATCTGATAACAAGTTGTCACACCATAAAATTCAAGACCCGAGAATGTAGGGATAAACCCACAAATAATCATCAAACCACATAAACATAACTATATCAGAGCAAAAGCAAATAAATAATCGATATTTTGAAATAAAATATCCAGAAGTCTCAATGATACAGGCCCAAAATCCAAATTATCTTAAGGGTTACAGTTCAAATGTGAAAGTAAAATTAATATAATCATCAAGACAATACAAGACCGACTAACTCACTTACAGGTTCATTTTGTTCCCCTGCTCCTGCAACATAAACTGTAGTAGGGGTGAGCATTAAATTTCACGTGTGCTCAGAAATGCATTTATAAAATTATTTTCTTATTTAGTATAAAAATTACACTTAAAACCATTCATTGTGCAATATTTATAAATTTCATAAAAAGATCCACATATTCACATTTAATCCATAGGATAAAAACTAAACTTTATCATCCTATAAACAATGATCCCGTAGTCTTATACCTAATTATTATCAAAACATTCATCATCATATAATATTACAAACTATGGCTCAGTACTCTGCAAGTTTAGTCTGTGGTCGTAGAACTAAACCAAAAATAAATCCCCAGGCCTAATCTGTGGGGTATGATTTGGTCGCATAATCCCAGAATGTACTCATCAACCATTCATGGTTCTAGTCCCAGTCTATCACATCTTGTGTAAATAGGCATCCAGTCTTATAGTCCCAATAACAAATAATATGCTAACGCATATTATACGTTTTAGGTTATTGACCTACTGGGAACATTAATCACCCTATGCAAGTTTTGAGACTTTCAACTCTTTGGCTTTAGAATCCACTATCTTATTACCCGAATAATAAAATTCAAATCAAATTCTAATTCCATTACGAACAACATATCATACACAAGAATTCTCCCTAAATTAGGTTCTTGTGTTCATCCCTTTAATTAATAAGTTTTATTGAACAACATATTTCCCAAGCCTAACTTTTATGTTACCCCCTTCATAAATATTGTTCTTGTTACAAGATAAATCAAATTAAATCTCATGCAACTAAATAGATAAATAAAAATTCAATATTGATGCTATCTTGAAAAAGACATATCATGGACATAAACTTTGATAATTCATATAAAATAGAAAGTAAAATATTTTCAAGTTAATTTAATAAACCTAAAATGTTAGAATATATCCTAGTTTCATAAAACCAAAATTAAGAATTTATGCATGTACCAAATTAATAAAGATTTTAAGAAAACCAAATAGGTGTTTTTGTCTAGGACCATTACAAAACAGTCCACTTTCAAATTTTTTTATAAAATTCATTTTAAATTTAAAAAATTATGAAAATTTTACTAGAGATTCTTTCGTATGTCTAGTTGCATTTGTAAAAGTTTCATAAATTAATTCAACTTATAAGTAAGGATAATTACCTTTTTACCCCCTATAGTTGAGGTGAAAATCACTTAAATCTCTTGAATTTTAAAAACCTAACTTTACAATATTTTGGACTAAAGTGAAATTATAAATGGATTTAAATTTTCAAGTAAGAACAAAAAAGTAGACATTAAAAATCAAATAGAATCAAGTGGTGTAAGTGTATGTAATATAGACTACAAGGGGTATAAATGTAATTTTTAAACTTAGAGTCAAAACCATTATGTCTGATGGATTTTTTAACATTTCACTTTAATCCAATGTATAAGAGATGCAAAGGTAGCTTGTTAAAATTCAGGGGTTTCAAGTGATTTTCAAGTTAAGTACAAGGGATAAAAAGACAATCACCCCTAGATTTTATATAAAAAACCGGACTGATGCTAGTGTAGCAATTGAAACCAAATAATTCACTTTCATAATTTTTTATGTAATTAATTTTAAATCATAAAATCATGTTTACTAGATACTCTTCTAGACGTGTTGTCTTATATCTATAAAAATCAAAAATTTATTTAATTTGTATATATGCATTTCATGTCAAAGATTGGATCGGTTCCAGTGTAAAAGCCCAAATCGAATAGTCAACTTTAACAAAATAGAAAACTAGTTATAGGAAACACTGAAATTGAGATGGCTGCATTTATAAGTGCCAAAGACACACACCCTTTAGCCCAAACCATTGATAAATTTAGTAATCTGTATAATAATAATGAACCTATTAAGCCGATGATTAGCATCATCCCAAACCATTACTCTGTTTTTGACATCACCATCTATGCTTAATTGCACCCTGTTAAAAAAATAAATTTTTATCACCAGGATTTTCTACTCCTATTTTCTGACATTAACCGTTTTAGATTCATCTGCCTCATCCCTTTTATGCTATCCAAGTTTGTGTTGTCCATCTCCATTATTTTACCTGTCCCATATCTAGTTAAGCTATCTTCTATCATAATCGGGATCATAGTATTTGTCTCTATTTTGTTTTCTAACCCACTGCCTCTTCCATTCTCTTGTTTTATTCTTGTACTAATCTCTCTTTAGTTGGCTTGCTGATAGCTATACTTCTTACTTGATCAACACTATGAATATTGGCATGCAACTTTTTTTTTTATCTTGCGTTATATTTCTCCCATTTTATCATCACCTTCCATACTCACTTGCATCCAATTAAAAAGTAAATATTTATTACCATGAACTTGCTGCCGCTGTCTTTCTATATTAACCTTTTTAGATCTTTTTTGCCTCATCCCTTTTCTATTCTTTGACCAAGTGCTTATTCTTTTTTATCATTAAAAGAAAGAGCTATTCGAGTTTGGGTTATCCATCTCCATTACTTTATCTTTCTCTTTCCTAGTTGAATTAGATTTTTTAATAATCATCGTCATAGTATCTTTACCTTTTTTTCTTCTAACCTTTCGCACTCTCATTTCTCTTCTTTTTACTTCGGCATCATTCTTTTTCAATTGGTTCCCTAATACAAAGGCCTCTTACTTGTATAACACTTTGAATCGCTTTGAATCGTTGGTAAGAAAATTTTTCTCTTCTATCTCGATTGTTGTATTTCTTATTTTTTATCATCACCATCCATGTTCACTTTTACTAGATTAAAAAATAAATTTTTATGACCCTGAACTTAGCACCACTGCTATTCCATAATAACCATTTCAGATGCATCTGTCTCTTCCCCTTCATGCTCTTTAACAACTTTCTATTCCTTTTTGAACCCCTAGAAGAATAGTTGTTTGAGTCTGACTTGTCCGTCGGCATTGCCTAACCTTTGCATTTGCTAATTGAGTTATCTTCTACTATAATTAGGATTGTAGCATATCTCTTTTTTTCTTCTAAGCAACCGCTTTCTCTATTTTCTTGTTCTATTCCCATACCATTTTCTTCACTTGGCTTCGTGATAATTAGCCCTTTTTCATATGTATGACCTTGAACATTTGGGAGCAATTTTTTTTTCTACTTTTGCCTATGTTATATTGCTCTCTTTTTGTCATCGCCATCCTTGCTTAATAGCACCCGATTAAAAAAATAAATTTTTATCCTTAGGATTTTATTGCCCCTGTCTTCCTATATTAACCCTTTTAGATGCTTCTACCTTATCCCATTTGTCTTCTTTAATCTATTGTTTTCTTGGAACACAAGTGAAGGAGTAGTATGAGTCTGAGCTGTTCCTCTCTGTTAATTTACCTTCTCTTTTCCCAGTTAAGCTATCTGTTACCATAACTACCATTGTAGTGTTTCTCTCTCTTCTTCTTTTAACCCACCGTCTCCTTCGCTCTCTTGTTCTATTCTTACCCACTGGTCTTCAGTTTGTTCTCGAATAACAAAGGCCTCTTACTTGTGCAATGCCTTGACATTGCTAAGCAAATTTTGTTCTTCTATCTCAAGTGTTAATTAAGTTTGAGCTGTCCATCTACATTGTTTTAACTTTCCCATTTCTAGTTGACCTATCTTCTATCATAATCAAGATCGCAGTATTTTTCTTTCTTTTTTTTTACCTAACCCACCTCGTCATACATTCTTTTGTTTTATTCATGTACTAATCTCTCTTTAGTTAGCTTGTCGATGACTAAACCTCTTCTTGTTCAACATTTAGAATATTGGCTTGCAAATATTTTTCTTCTATCTTCTATGTTATATTCCTCCTGGTTTATCATCACTTTCCATACTCACTTGCACCCTATTAGAAAGTAAATTTTTATTTCCATGAACTTGCTGCCGCTGTTTTCCTATATTAAATTTTTTAGATCTTTTTTAACTCATCCCTTTGTTCTTCTTTCATCAAGTGTTTATTTCTGTTTAGCCACCAGAAGAAAGAGCTGTTCGAGTCTGGGTTATTCGTCCCCGTTGCTTTATCATTCCCTTTCCCAGTTGAATTAGATTTTTGAATAATCATCATCATTGTAGCTCTCTTTTTTCTTTTTCAAACCCTGCGCATTTGTATTTCTCTTATTCTGCTCCTGCACCCTTCTTTTTTTGTTGGTTCCTTAATACCAAGCCTCTTAGTTATGCAATACATTGAATCGTTGGCAAGCAAATTTTGTTTCTCTGTATCATGTCATGTATTCCCTATTTGCTATCATTACCGTACATGCGTAATTGCATCTTGATGCCACTGTTGCTCTACATTAACCCTTTTAGATGTATCTATTTCATCCCCTTTATATTCTTCAGCCCATTGTCTGTTCCTTTTTGAACCCAAGAGGAAAAGTTGTTCGAGTCTAAGCTATCCGTCTACATTACCTAACCTTTTCATTTTCCAGTTGAACTATCTTCTATTATAATTAGGATTGTAGTATATCTTTCTATATTTCTTCTAACCTACCACTTCTTCTATTTTCTTATTGTATTCCCGCACCATTCATCTTCAGTTGGCTCCCTGATAATTAGGCCTTTTTCTTGTGCATTACCTTGAACAGTGGGGAGCAAATTTTTTTTTCTTCTTTTGCACATGTTATATTGCTCTCTTTTTGTCATTGCCATCGATACTTAATCATACCCTATTAGAAAAATAAATTTTTATCACTAGGAACTTGCTGTCGCTATCTGCCTACGTTAACTTTTTTATATGCATCTACCTCATTTCTTTTCTCTTCTTTAGTCTATTGTATTTTTTTACAACCCCAAGTGTTGGAGTTGCATGAGTTTGAGTTGTTCCCCATTGTCTCAGTTGTTCTCCTCTGTTAGTTTACCTTCTCTTTCGCTAGTTGAGCTATCTTTTGCCATAATGAACCTTGTTCTATTCCTGCCACTGGTCTTTAGTTGGTTCCCGGATAAGCAAGACCTCTTACTTGTGTAATATCTTGAACATTGGCATGCAAATTTTGTTCTTCTATCTCAAGTGTTATAGTTATAAAATCAAATTAGCTGCTCTCGAATGAAGCTCATTTGTTATCATTTTTCTCTTTTATTTTCATACTTATCAATCAATATGTTTGTTCACTTCAGTTATATTCTATGCTTTTCATCATCACATTCCTTGCTTACTTGTACCCCTTTAGACACTAAATCATTATTGCCATTAACTTGTTGCCACTGTCTTCCCACATTAACGGTTTTAGATGTTTCTGTCTCACGCTTTTATCTTTTTAAACCCACTTTCTACTTCTTTTATAATCCCAAGAGAATCGGTTGTCCAAGTTTGGGCTGTCCATCTCCATTGTTTTACCTTTTCCATTTCTAGATGATCTATCTTCTACCATGTTTGGGATCATAGTATTTTTCTCTGTTTTTTTCCTAACCCAGCGCCTCCTCCAGTCTTTTGTTTGTTTCTGATACTAATCTTTCTTTAGTTGGGTTACTGATAACTATACCTCTTACTTGTTCAATGATTTGAATATGGGCGTGTATATATATTTTTTTTCTTCTGTCTCATGTATTATATTCATCATTATTTATCATCAAATTCTGTGCTCACTTGCACCTCATTAAAAAAGAAATTTTTATCACCATGAACTTGCTGCCACTATCTACCCATATTACTCATTTTAGATCTTTTTGCCTCATTGCCTTTTCTTCTTTGACCAAGTCCTTTTTTATTTTTTATTCACTAGAAGAAAAAGCTGTTTGAGTTTAGATTATCCGTCTTTTCGCTTTCCTAGTAGAATTAGATTTTTGAATAATCATCGTCATGGTATCTCTCTTTTTCTTTTGGGTTATCCATCTCTATTATGTGATCTTTCCCTTTCCAAGTTTAGATTTTTGAATAATCATCGTCATAATAACTCTCTCTTTTCTTCTTCTAACCCAGCACATTCGCATTTCTCTCATTCTATTCTTACACTATTCTTTTTAAGTTTTTTCCTTAATCACCAAAGCCTTTTACTTGTGCAACACCTTCCATCGTTGGCAATAAAATTTTGGTCTTCTATATCTTGTTTTAGATACTTTTTTTTATCATTAGCATCCATGCTCACTTGCACCACATTAAAAAGTAAATTTTTGTCTCCATGAACTTGATGCCATAATTATTCCACATCAACATTTTTAGATGTATTTGTGTCATCCCATTTATGTTCTTTAACCCATTATCTATTTCTTTCTGAACACCGAGACGAAGATTTGTTCAAGTCTGCACTATCCATCTACTTTACTTCACCTTTTCTTTTGCCGGTTGAGCTATCTTCTACTATATTTAGGATCATAGTAGATATCTCACTTTTCTTCTAACCTACTACTTCTCTCATTTTTCTTGTTCTATTCTCGCACATTCTTTTTCAATTAGTTCTTGGATAACCAAGGTCTCTTACTTTTTTTCTCTTTTATTTCTCATTTGGAATATAAATGTTGCTCTTGAATAAAACTCGTTTGTTTTCATTTTTCTCTTTTATTTTCTTACTTATCAATGAAGAAGTTGGTTCACTTTAGTTACATATGTTAGTTTTTATAGGTTGGCAAACCATGGACAATCCAATGATTGATAATCAAGTTTACTACATTTGACATTGGCTAAGTGGTCTTTGTACATAGGCTTGATTTGAGTTTTTAAAGCAACTGAAAAAAATACGAAACTACAGAATTCAAGGATAGACTTGTCACTAGGAATCCCATTGGGTTAACTAGGAAGTCGTTGGGAAAAACAATATACATGTCATGGACTAATTACACTCCCTGGCATTCTCACTACCTTCGCTAGATGACTTGCTCGGAAAAAAAGTATCCATGCTCTAGTGGTGGCAGGGTTGCTCGGAAGCTCGCCCGAGCGAGCCAATGATCTTATTTTGGAAAATAATTGATTCACGAAGATTTTGAAGCTGCTTTATAATGAATTCTTCTCTTAGGCTTTCAATACACAAAGAACGAAAGCTACGTCACCTAAGCTACATCAAGAAGTTCTCACATCTTCACTTAGCCAAAATCATCATAGACTTGAGTTTTTTATATTCAAGCTTGGATATTGGTTTTTGATAATTGTGATACGAACAAAGTCTCAACACAAGGAGTAGAGGGTTTTCGATTATGTGACTTTGTGGTTGTAGCTTTGTAACCCGTTTTATGTAGTGAAAGAAGTTTGTGGTTTCCTGATCTCGATTCCTCGTTAAATCGAGGTATTCTTTTTGATACTATCCTTTGCATATTTTTTTAATGTTTCTCACTTTTTATCTTCACTTTCCATGCTCACTTACATCCCTTTAAAAACTAAATTTTTATTACCATTAACTTATTGCCATTGTCTTCCCATATTAACTCTTTTAGATTCTTAGAAAGGGTTGTCTGAGCTATCTGTCTTTATACTTTTATCTTTTTCTTTACCAACTAAGAAATTTTCTACCATAATAGGCATCATGGTATCTCTCACTTTTCTTCTGACCCACGGTCTCCTTCTCATTCCTCGTCTTATGTTCCTACACCATTCTTCTTCGTTTGATTACCTGATAATCAGACCTCTTACTTATGTAACACCTTGAACATTAGCAAGGAAATTTTGGTCTTCTATCTCATTTTTTATTTTTCCTTTTTATCATCACCTTCCAACTACCTTTCACCCCATTGAAAAATAAAATTTTATCATCATGAACTTGCTACCTCTTTTACACGCCACTAAAAAATAAATTTTTATCACCAGAAACTTGCTACAATATCTTCCACATTAACCCATTTAAATCTTTCTACCTCATCCCCTTATCTTCTTTTACACTCTGTTTATTTCTTTTATAACCTTAAAAGAAAGGTTTGTCCAAGTTTGAGATGTCCATCTCCATTGCTTTACTTTTTCCTTTGCTTGGTAAGCTATTTTCTACCATAATCAGGATCATAGTATCTTTTTTTTTTTCCTTCTAGGCCCCCACTTCCTCCTTCTCTTCATCTATTCGAGCACTATTCTTCAGTTGGTTCCCTAATAACTAAGCCTCTTACTTGTGCAGCATTTTGAACATTGGCAAGAAAAATTTTTTCTTCTATCTCCTGTGCGATATTACTTCCTTTTAATCATCCTCTTCCACAGTCACTTACAGCCCGTTAAAATATATATTTTTTATCACCATGAATTTTCTGCCACTATCTTCTTATATTAATCCTATTAGATGTTTCTGCATCATCTCCTTTATATTCTTTAACTCACCATCTATTCTTTTCAGAATCCCAAGAAAAATAGCTATCTGAGTTTGAGTTGCCCTTTCCCTTTGCTAGTTAAGCTATCTTCTACCATAATCAGCATCATAATATTTCCCTCTCTTCTTCTTTTAACCCACCACATCTCCCTTTCCATTCTTCTATCCCTGCACCATTTTTCTTTAGTTAATTCTTTAATAACCAGGCCTCTTACTGTTGTAACACCTTGACCATTTTAGTGAGCAATTTTTGTTCTTTTCTCTCCTGGGTTATATTATTTCTTTTTTAATCATCATCTTCCATGCTAATTTGCACCCTATTAGAAAATAAATTTTTATCACCATGAACTTGTGGCTACTATCTTTTTGCATTAACCCTTTTAATGTTTCTGCTCCATCCCTATATCTTCTTTAACCCACAGTCAGTTTCTTATAGAAGCCGAAAAGAAAGAGTTGTCCAAGTTAAGGCTATTCGTCTTCATTGCTTTGCCTTTCCTTTTGCTAGTTGAGATATTTTCTACCATAATTAATATCATAGTATTTCTCTCTCTTGTTCTTGTAACCCACCGCTCCTCTCATATTTTCTTTTATTCTTACACCATTCTTCTTCAATTAGTTCCCTTATAACTAAGGACTCATACTTGTATAACACCTTGAACATTGGAAAGTGAATTTTGTTCTTCTATTTTATGTGTTATATTATTTCCTTTTTATCATCGGCTTCCATACTCACTTACATTCCATCAAAAGTTAAACTTTTATCACTAAGAACTTGTTGTTAGTCTTCTCACAGTAATCCTTTTATATGTTTCGATCTCCTTCCCTTTATCTTTTTAAACTACTATTTGTTCCTATTATAACCCAAGAAAAATAGCTATCCCAGTCTGAGCTATCTTTTCCATTTCTTTACCTTTCCCATTGCTAGTTGAGTTATGTTAACCATAATTGGCATCATAGTATTTCTACATTTTTCTTCTAACCCTTAGCCTCTTAATTTCTCTTCTTCTATTCATACATCATTCTTGTTCAGTCAGCTCACTGACAATCAACGCTTCTTACTTGTGAAATACCTTGAACATTGTCAAACAGATTTTATTCTTTTTATCTAATGTTTTATATTCTTTTCTTTTAATCATCACCTTCCATGCTCACTTGCACCCCATTAAAATATATATTTTTATCCCCATGAAGCCACTGTCTTCGCAGATTAACCCTATTAATTTTTTTTGCTTCATCTCATTTTTTAACCCACTATTTGTTCTTTTTAGAACCCAATAGAAAAAGCTGTCTACGTCTGAGCTATTCATCTTCATTGCTTTACCTTTCCTTTTACCAGTTGTGTTATCTTCTACCATAATTAGGATCCTAATATTTCTTTTTCATTTTCCTCTAACTCACTTCCTTCCCGATTCTTTTGTTCTATTCATGCACTATTCTTCTTCCGTTGGCTTTTTGATAATCAGACCTCTTACTTGTGCAACACTTTGAATATTGGCATGTAAAGTTTTTCTCTTCTATCTCATCTATTATATTCCTCCGTTTTTGTCATCACCTTCCATGCTCAGTTGTATCTGATTAAAAAAGTAAATTTTTATCACCATGAACTTATTTCCACTATCTTCCCACATTAACTTGTTTAGATGTTTCGTATTCTTTCATTTATCTTCTTTAACCCACTGTCGGTTCCTTTTGCTAGTTGAGCTTTTTTCTACCATAATCAGTATTATAGTATTTATCTCTCTAGTTTATATAACCCTTCACTCCTGTTGTATCTTATTTTGTTCTCACACCATTCTTCTTTAGCTGGTTCCCTTATAACTAACTCTTCTTACTTCTACAATACGTTGAACACTGGGAAGCAAAATCTGTTCATCTATGTCATGTGTTATATTCTTTTCTTTTTATCATCTGGTTCCATGCTCACTTGCACCCCATTGAAAGTGAAATTTTTATCATCATGACCTTGCTGCCATTGTCTTCCCATATTAACTCATTTAGATACTCTTGTCTCCTCCCCTTTATCTTATTTAACTCGTTGTCTGTTTTTTTGTTTTTTTTTGGGAACCAAAGAGAAAGAGTTATTGTTTTCTATTTCTTTACCTTTGCCATTGCTAGTTGAGCTACCTTATACCATAATTAACACCATAGTATTTTTCTTTCTTCTTTAACCCATTACCTCCTTCATTCTCTTATTTTATTCCTGTACTATTGTTCTTCAGTTGATCTTGATTGACCTTGAAATGTGTTCAAGTTCTACCTCTTAAGTGTAAGAGGGTAGTCGTAGTTTTACTTGGTGAGAACCAAGATCATCTCCACAGGGAGAGCTTTGTTAAAATCTCTAAACTTATTCTCTTAGTTATTAGGTGAACCTAAGTTAATTTAAACTAACTTTGGATTCATGGGATGCTTAGGTTTGGGTCGAATTGAGAATGGTGGAGTGAAGGAGTTGTGATTCAAACATGAGATCAAAACAGTACAAATAAATTACTTAAGATAATCTTGGCTTCGAACCAAATTCGGTAGTGGCATTGTATTGGTTTACAGAAACACACTGATAACTCAACCTAGCAGTTGAACATGTGTTGCAAGGTTGGAAGATATTTCCTTAAGACTTATTTATGGGACTCAAGGTAAGTGGATGCTTTTGAAAATAATTTCAGACTTATCGGGACATTAAATCAAACATTTAGTGTGCACAAGCATTAACTCATAAGCAGGTTTCGATTATAACACGGGTGAATCGATTTCTTGAGAAAATCTCAAGTTTTAGTTTTATGAAAATAGGTTCCAAATCATCGGGCCATTGAATCAAAAACTTAGTATGCTCAGTGATCATCCATAACCAAGCTATAATTATAACATGGGTGATTCGATTTCGTAAGAAAACCTAATTTGGGTTTTTGAAAAATATGCTTCTAACTTATTGGGACATTGAACCAAAAACTTGGTGTGCACAAGTGAAAACTTATAGCCAAGCTATGGTTGTAACT
>QLOD02168671.1:0-12213 GCA_003260245.2 Sideroxylon spinosum
ATGGAAAGAAATGATTGAAATTGATAAAGAGTTTGTTGAAGCAGTACTTTACCCTTTGTTTTGACTACTTTCATCTGTATTTATATTTTAGGAAATAATTTAAATTGTAACTCTCTACTAACTTTTACATCCTTTTTTTTTTCTTTTTTTTTTGTATTTTGGTGCCAACTATTCTTTGAATGCCAATAAATTTATCGGACAAAAATTTCTTAAATATGTTTATCGAAATTAATTGATAGTGATTACTAACTTAAATAACCTTAGATCTTAGGTCAATGTTCTCTCGTCTAATTTTTATTTGGTTAATACAAGTACAAAATTATCATACTAGTTTCAATTAACTAGTTAAACATAAACCTTTTCATAGGAATGGAAGAGAAAAAATCGTTGCATAAAATTTTAAAATTTACTAACTTTACACACTTCACGAGGTATTCAAGGAAACAATTTAAAAATAACAATCAATATTTGTAAGTTTGATGTTTATTTGATAAAAAACAAAATCCAAATCCTAATTTCATAAAAATATACAAAAGGTAAGATACGTGATTTATCATTAATTAGTTAACCAATGTTTGACATATGGTAAAAGTTTTTCTAATAATTTATTTCATCGGCAACCCTTATATCACTAAATTATAATCATGAATCTAGTTTATTTTTTTATTATTATTACTATTATTATAGAGTTCAAATATATTTTTTTTGTAAGGTGAAATAAAGTGTGCTATCTATTAGGGTTGTCGTCCACATGTGAATATAACTACCCTCCTCTCTTACTTTTGATAAGATTTGCAAAATAAGGATTGGTCAAAGAATTACAATAGGTGAGGTGTTGGTCAGAGAGGTCCTGGTAGTAAAGTCAATGGACATGGAATTTTAAGAGAAGTAAAGAGAAACGTGTGATTGTGTAAAAAAATGTACTTACCTTAGCTGTATATGGTTCTTTTTTTTTTAATATAAATTTGTCTTTCTCTTTAAATTATGATCTAAAAATATTTTAAGGAATTGATTGGAATTTTCTTATCTAACTATGGGGATCCTTATTAATCATTTAACATTTAGCTTGATAAGAAAGTCATCGTTTTATTTTCTTCTTTTCTTGTCTTGCACGTGAAATTGGAATGTGACATATGCTCAAAGATATTATTCCCTGGCTAACTGAATAAAAAGATAACGTGTGTCCCAATAATATTTTATCCCCTTTAATATCCAACTAAAAGTTGTTTAATTTATTTTCGAACGGAAGTACCGAATTTTGGCCAAGTCGATAGCATAGAATTTATAATCTAAGTTCATAAAGTATTTAATATTAATGGAGAAAAATATTTAAAATAAATTTGTCATAAATAAATTTCATCTTAAATTTATATGTGTTTAGCAAGAAATATTGTTATGAATTTGAAATAATAATGTAAAATTAGTTGTTTAAATTTTTCATACTAACTATAATAAGACAAATTGTAACCAAATAATTTCTTTCTAACTTTACTCTATTTTGCCTTTTAGTAATTCTCACCCTATCATAACGAATTTGTAGTTAAAAAAAATGGCTCGTTTAACTCAGTTCTTTGGTCTGGCACATAGATGTTCTTACTCTCTGCACATTTTTCCATAGCAATTCCATTTTATAAATAGTTTTAAAATTAATTTTGTTTTAAAATTAATTTTTTAAAAATTTAATGTTGGTTTTAAGTTAAATAAGATGTATTATATGTCATTACTCCTCTATTAACAAGCTAACTTTATAAACTGCAAACTAATCAAAACATCATAAAAAAAAAAAAAAAAAAAAGTGGTAGGCCTAACAAATGTCAACATGACCTTTTTGATTAGCATATCACGTCGACATTTGTAGATCTAATATCAAGGCAACAAACCAGCATATTAGTATAGGGGTGTGTCTAGCATAATCTCTTGTAGGGAGTCATACCAACCCATATACAGTTGAAACATGCAATATTGTATTATGTTGGTATGTCCAATTGACCCATTAACACTTCTAATATTGATATGTAGTATTATTTTGCAAGCTTTTTTGGGCTTTAAAATATAGCCTGAATTTAGTGTAGATTGAGGTCTAGAAATGACAATGAGGCGGGTATAGGGCCGAGGGTCCGTTTTCCGACCTCAAACCTGCTAAGTAATCCCGGCCTCAAACCTAACCTCGGCACAAATTGTCCATGCCCCATCCCAATGAGCAGTACCTTTGTTTTTTCTCGCCCTAAGCATTGAACATTCATCCTTAAAATAAAAACAAATCCTAAGGCCCTCTTTGGTAATGTTTTAGTTTTTATTTTTCTATTTTGTTTGCATATTTCCAAAAATTGAAAACAAAATGCGTTTGATAAAACTGTTTTTGTTTTTTCGTTTCCAAAAAAAGTAAAATCCGTTGCCAGATTTGGGTTAAAACTAGTAATACTATGGGAGGTGTTTTCACGTCGTTTTTTTTTTCAATGAAAACAGAGTTAATAAAGCAGATACCAGTGACCAAAACAGAAGCTCTTTTTACTATAGTTGGTATCCTTCTACCAGGTTCATTTCTCTTTCTTTTTCTTCTTCTCTTGTTCACACACACACACACACACACTCTCTCTCTCTCTTTCTCTCTATCTCTCTCTCTCTCTCTTCCCAAAATCACGATTTAATCAGCTTTAGTCAAACAGGCTTGCTCTTCCGCCTCTTCTTCTTATCTCGTGCGTTGATGATCTGGTTTTTGAATCTCCAATTAGCTAACAAATGATTGCCTTTCTCTCATTGTGGGTTTTTTTCTTGTCTTGTTGCCAAATCTGGTCTCACCCGAGCTCCATTTATCCAACTGTAGTAGAAATTTTAATTTGTCTCAATTTTTGCCTCACATTTCTTTAGATCTATTTTAACATTTTTTTTGTTCATTCTTTTGATTTTTTTGCTCAACAATGTGATTGTTGAAGAAACAAGAGACAAAGAACCATTTACGAGACTCCTTGACACTCTGGTAATTTTTCTCGATCTAGTAATTATTTTTTGGTGCTTGAATGATATGATGTGAGAGTTGACACTCTAGTAAAAATTAGTGTCTTTTTCTTTAAAATTGTTTTCTTATGTCATAGACCCGTAGTAACTCCAAACCCAGCTAGTAATGGAGTATTCTTTTTTTTATTGAGATGAATTGTTCACACAACAATTGCCCAATCGGTCCTTGGTGAAAAGTTATATAGGTCACAGCTGGGTAGTAAACAACTTCAAAACGAGAGTTCTCAACCTCAGCTTCATCTATGGATTTGCTCTTAATTATATTTTTTCATAAACCTCACCCATTTTCGATCTATCACACGGTTCTTTGTTGGTCAAAAGCAAATGAACAGAGTTCTCCTAAGTTGCTATATCTTGATTCTTCTTTAGCTCAGGTAAAACAAGTACCTACTATCCCAAAAGAAAAGTAATAAATTAGGCCCAATTTCCTTCTTTCCTCACTAACAGCTGCATGAATAGTTGTAATTTCCAGTAGGACCAGTTTACTTCCTCACTGACAGCTGCAAAAAGTTTTGTTTCTTAACAAAGGGAACTAGCAAAAGTAGTCTTCGAGCTATTAATTCGTTTATTGCTTTCTTTTTATTTTTTTTTTCTTTGGGATTGTTTGTTTGCTCATGCTATTTTAGTTACTTTTGTATATTGATTTTTTTCTATCTTAATGTAAAAATGATAGTGAATGAAATCTTAAAATTTCAGTTGTTGGATACGTTTTTTAAGCATATTATGTGAAGAGAAATTTATGTATAAAATTCCAATTTTCAAAATTTTCCTTTTTAAGAAAATTATATGAAGTTATAAGTTTCTATTTTGCATCGAGTTTTGTCAAACTTTCACAGTAGATAGGTTATGGCCATGTGAGATATTTACTTATATGCTAATGAAATGTGATTTAAATACATGTTCTTAAAATTTATGGCTTTTCTTACGTATTTGGACCCACCGGTGCATGAACTCCTACTGATAGATCTATTATATGTATGTTCTATGTGAAAGTTGTTTTCAATATTACTTGGTATATTTTGTTCCATGTATTCTTGCCCGTTTTGTTGACTGACTACTATTGCAAACTACTCTCTACACTATTACAAAATTGCACACACCATAACATATCTTGATTGTGTTTATGAGCTTGTTTGATGATATAGGATATGGAGTTCAATAGAAATTAGTATCTTATTTTTAATTTTTATCTTACGACTATACTAATTTTTTTGGAATAACATCTCTCAGGAGATATTGATAAAGATGTTATCATAATAGAAAAAAATGTAATTAAATGTGGAATAACAATTATAAGAGTGATGGTTATTTCAATCTCATAGTCAATGAAACAAACATGGTGAGTATGGGGGCTAAGGGGTCTAGAGTTCTTTATTGGGTCTATTTCTAAAGTCTTTATCATTTCTTTGACTGAATTAGTATGAAACTTATAAGACTTTGATATTCAAGATAATTCTAATGGCGAGAAGTGTATATAACGTAGGCAATGTTGAGGAAGATGATGTAATAACACCTAATGGTGACAGAAATGAGGATAAAAAAAACCGACCCATGGTCGAAAAAGAATGAAAAGATTTTCGTTACCTTGATAGATGAGGAGGTAAAGAGGGGAAATAGGCAAACGAGGACATTCACCAAACAGGCTTGGACTTACATAAGGGAGCAAATGGTGGCTAAAACTAGTTAGGAGAGACTTTTCAAAGTAGCTTTAAATTATTTTTGTATATTATTCTTCCTTCCAAGTATTTAGTTATATAAATTTCTTATTATTCTTTCATTCCAGTATCGAGTTATAGAAACTTCTTTTTACACCTCCTTTGCAGTACTAATTTATATAAAATTGTTTTTAGCTTTTGTTTCTATTTTTACGTTATACTAATTTGTATTCTAATGAATTTAATACTATTTTATAAAATGCCATGTAGGTAAATAAATTTACAAAAAGATTCAAAAAACCTGGACTGCCATATAATTAGGAGCTAATACACCCACCCTTCTACCAAGGCACCCTCCACCTCTTCTGGTGGTAATACAAATGACCACCGTAATAAGGTCAAACTGATGTTTGATGAGGATCATGAAAAGCCCACGAAGAAAGTGTGTCGAAGGAAAATTATGATGCCTCACTAACTGCTGCTTTGCAAATAATGGCTGAGTCTAACGCAAGAAAAGTGCAATTAATGGAAATGAAAATGTCAGAAGGGAGTGTCTCTGCAAGTGGAAAGAAGCCTGATGAGGAACGTCTATACTTCAAAGAATGTTTAGCGCCCTTAAACAATCTGAAGGATATTGGTGTAGCAA
Source organism: Sideroxylon spinosum (assembly GCA_003260245.2). NCBI lineage: Eukaryota > Viridiplantae > Streptophyta > Magnoliopsida > Ericales > Sapotaceae > Sideroxylon > Sideroxylon spinosum. Next base: position 5,317 of record QLOD02168671.1, read on the forward strand.
CGTATGCAAAAGCTATAAAAATGATGCATGAGGATGTCATTTCTCAGGAAATATTCTTAGAGATTCTCGATGATAGGAAGAGGGATTGGATCATGATGATGTTGGATATTTTTGTTGTTAAGTTAGAAGACTTTTATGTTTTTTATTGTAAGGATTGATTGACTTACTTGTAATTTTGTTTATTATGTTGGACTGTTATGCTTGGATTGTAATGTTTGGAATTGTGATGTTTGGATTTAGATGTTACTTTATGTATTATGGCTTTATTTAACTAGTTTATTAGTACTTGCGAATTTTACTTGCTTTTAAAATTTTGTGATGTATGCTACTGTTTTTTTTTTCCTAACAAAGATGAATTCGAAACTATGATGTATGACGTTATCTTGTTCTCATAAGACTTTGTCTTGTTCTTATAGTTGAAGAATACAATGTTGTGGCTCATTTATTGATACAATTTTATTTAAGCTAATTGATTATAGCCCAATTAGTAATCAATATTAGAGATCCTAAAAATCTTTTCGATAATGACTCGGATGATAATAACAATGATTTCATCGTAGCAACAGCAATCGCTGACCATATTGGGAAAAATATAACGAGCAAACCATGTAGAATGTCACCATTAATAGGGCATAATTATACTTTTGAGTTGATCAATGGGTATAGGATTGTTGTTATGACTAGTTTAGAATGTGGCCACATGTTTTTATTAGTTTTCATAAAGCTGTAAGAACGCATAGTTTATTAGATCACTCTCGATATTTGACACTTCAAGAGTAAGTTGGTATTTTTTTTCCTCATCATATCACACAATGAAAGATTTCGTATAGTTGTCGAGAGATTTCAACATTTTGCACAAACAATTTACATATATTTTCATAAAGTGTTGAAGGCCGTGTTCAGGTTGGGTGTTTTTATTATAGAACCTCCTAACATAAATAGAGTACCTCTCGAGATTTTACACCACCCAACATTCTACCTTTTCTTTAAGGTATACTATTTCTAATTGTAATGCATTTTTGTTAAGAATAATCAAATTTCGATAATTAATAGTTTCTTTGGTTGTTAGGACTGTATTGGAGCAATCGACGGGAGTCATGTTGTCACTTATGTTCCGACTAGCAAACAAGTTACATATTATGCCAAGCAAACCATCCCTACACGGAATGTTATGGCCGATTGTTCATTCAACTTGCGCTTTATATATTTTTTCACGGGGTAGGAATGAATGATAAATTATTCCCAGGTGGTAAATGGTTATTTGACTAACTTAACTAATTTATTTCCAATGCCACCCGAAAAGAATTACTCCGTTATAGATTCTAGCTATCAGAACATTACCGGATTTTTGATATCATATTGCGGGGAATGGTACCATTTACAAGAATACCCTAGGCGTGTATGACGACATACAAATATTGAAAAGTGGTTCAATTATCGCCATTCCCAGTTATGTAATGTGATTGAAAGGTGTTTCATTGTTTTGAAGGCATGGTTTTCTATCTTGAAAGCTTTGCCACCTTTCAAAGTTAAAAGCCAGAAATATTGAAAGGTGTTTCGGCGTTTTGAAGGCAAATTTTCCTATCTTGAAAACCATGCCTGTTTTCAAAGTTAAGACCCAGAAATATATCCAACTGCTTGTTGTACTATTCATAACATTTTTCAGGCAAAAGATAGAGCTGACACATTAAATGTATCATGGAATGAGGTGCAAATCATTGAAGATCCAAACCGTGGTGGGGGTGCAGGTAATAGTTCTCAAAATCTAATGAACTTGATTTGTCTAGTGCTCAAGCAAGAGATGACTAGAGTGCATGATGAAATAGCTTGCAAATTTGGCAAAGTATGAGCACTTAGTTAATTTAGAAATTGTTTTGTATTACTATTATATGGGTAAGTTGTGTAAAAACTAGTTATCTACGATAACATTCCACTTTTGTATGGCAAACTTGTTGTAAAACTTATCGTATTATATGAAACAAGTTAATGCTCTTGTACGTCAAAATATTCATGGTAATTGTTTCAAAATTACATTTCATGCTTTTGTCATCGCAGCTATGTCTCCAGTTTCGGAATATAGGCCACCATGTGTTTGTGATGCAGGTCGGATGTGAGTTTTGGTCGCAAGGACTAAGGAATAATGGTCGTTCATTTTTCCGATGCCCACGTGGATTAGACAATGTTAATGGTTTCATATGGGTTGATGAGTATCGTGTGCCTTATAACACAAGCATTTCTCCACCCGCATGAGTAATGACCTAATCAAGTAACATAGTTCGTGTATTCATGTGCGCATGTTGTGGATGTAACTTGATTTTGGAGACTATCTTGCTTAGGATAATATTTGTATTGTTGATCAATGTTATATTAAAGTAGGTAGTTGAGAAAAATGTAATATAAAGTAGTACTGTACTTTTGAATATGGCACAAACCTTGTATGTTGTCATATTTTTTGGTTGTTTGCTAATATTATTGCTACTATCATTGTATATGACACAATCATTTTTATATGTTATTAGTTCAAGAGTTGTTTTTTATTTTCATTCTCTTTTTCTGTTTAGCTTGTTGCCTTATGTGAAATTTGTTTTGAGTGCATATTCATTTTTCTTGGAAATTTGCCTGATTCTGATATTAAAGCACATTTTGGAAATTTTTTGGAGAGCAAGGAAGGTTCAGATGTTACTTCAATGTTGCAAGAGAAAAATTTCATGCTTACAAGCCAATGTAAGTTTCTATTCTTATTCCTAGCCCTCTAGGTAATAATGAATTTTGTTGCATTAAAAATGGTTGGAGTTTCTCTGATAGTTAATTTGATCTGCATTATAGGACGATTCTTGTTTGCTGATATTTTGTTTGGATTCTCCAATTGTGGTTGCTGGTTTACTAAACAGTCATGTATGGTTGCTGAATGTTGTTTCTGGGTTGAATTATTTGATAACGAGATTTGCATTACTGAGTTTGTGCTGATTGATGGTTCTCTTTGCTGAATTTCTGATGTGTGTTGTTATAATAGGGTGGATTATGGAAGTTCATTCCTTCTACTAGCTGGCCTTATTGCTGCCTTAATGTGTAAGCGTGTGAAGTTGAATGTGTAAGAAAATGGATCCCAAAAAGCACTTCTGTACATGTAATTTACTGAACAATTTTTTCAGTTATGCCATCAACTTCTCGTCAGTGTCTGATCACAATATTGTTCTTAGTCAAAAAATGCATTATTATTGACTTTCTTATTTCTCCACCAAATCGTTTAGCTGGGTAGGTCTGTCATTTACAAGGTATGGAATAAACTTTCCTTTATTTGTCTCATTTTCTACAATTATTTCTTAAGAGAATTACTCACACAAAGGAACTTAGATATTTAGATTTTTATAGTTTGTCATTGTTAGAGCAAAGAATGTGCAAGTTTAAGTGGTTAAATATCTTATTATTAGCTGGATTCTTCAATATGCACTACTTTGGGTGAGGTTTGCCACTTTCTTTTCACTCTGCCGACTTGTGCATTTCACACTTTCAATTGTAGAATTTTCGTAGCTTTTTTGAAACACAGTATGTCTCTTTAGGAGAGCATATTTTACTGTTTTACATACAACTTTTTTTAAAGGGAGCTATATGCTGAACAAAAAATAGGTTGAAGTTGAGGATGCTTTATTCGTTCTTCTTGGAATGCACCCTAGATACCTTTAGAGCTTTAAACCAAATCACAATAATTGCAATCAATGTTCCTGTAAAGCAACTTATAAGATTCATAGGAGACAAAGAGGAAGTCTTATGCTGTTACCTTTTAGCATATTAATGTCCATTTTATGTGATGTATCTCAAAATCTGATGTATATATCATGCTGTTTTCCTATTAAAACATGATATAAATGCTTGAACTTTTTACTTTTCTATCAGTTGGCTTCAATTCCATATGATTTCATGATTTCTACATCTATTCGTTGGTGCAGAACAAATATATGTAGATACACAGCCACTAATGAAATCTGTTTTAGATAGTTATAATGCTTGCATTTTTGCATATGGAAAAACTAGTTCAGGGAAAACATACACAATGGTAACATAAAACCCATTTATTGATTTAACATACCTTGATTGTGTTTAGTATACATTTTTTTTTATCTTTATTTAGCTTTGCATTACTATTGCTCCAGCTATTTAGAAGGCCAATTACATTTGCCTCTTCCTAGTTTTGATGTCATGGTTATTGATATGGTTCCAACAAGAAGGAAATGATAGTCACTTAAAAGATTCACCTAGCAAGCATTTTAAGATATGGGTCAAAGTGTAATTTTTACGTAAATAAGGATCAACATAATGAGATATAAATGTTATTTTCCAAGTGAATTGCATCAAAAAATGTTTTTTATGTGTTTTGTAAATGAAATTTTTTTTAAAAAGTATGAAATATAAACTGTGTTTACGGGAAATGAACTGGAATTATGAATTGATGAACCATTTCGAAGGGGTTTCCTTCCTTATAAGCAAGCTGCTCATTTATATAAAATTTTCATATTAATTCCCTATTTACATCTTACTATTTATACTTCTATTCATTGACTTGGGCTAAATGTAACAAAAAGGGCTTGGATTGTCTTCATGACCCATGTGGGAAAACATATGTTAGGATCTTGGCTGCATTTGATGGATTAGGCTTGTTATGTGGATCGGTCGAATGATGATACTTAGTATAATAAGTGTGCTTGGCTTTCTTTCAGGTCCGCATTACCTTACCCTTACCCAACTGAGAGTTTTGGCTCATATTAATTGGATTCTTGGCAGAAATGATGGAACTACCCCTTCTGAAAGGTTCATTGTACCCATCCTTTCTTTATTTCCTCTACCTATACACGTCCTCGACTTGTCCATTAAAGCTGTATTTCTCACCCTTCATCCAAATCTTAGCTATTGGTTGAGCATAATTGGCTGAAGTGTTGGCTAGACTAGAGCAGCTACCTTTACCCAATTCAAAGCAATCTAAGGGCCCAAAGTGGAGCATCTCCCATTATCTATCCCTCCCCAACTTGCTTGGTCCAGATCAATCTAGTTACTTGGCTTGTATATGCTTTTATGGTTGTTTCATTCCGTAGAAATGGTTCTCCCGAATGGTTTCTTCTTTTTATTTTCTCTCTGTCTACCCCCAATTCTGGTTTCCTCTTCTTCTAAATGTAAGCTCGTAAGGTTTGTAATGATGGAGTTGTAACACATCGACACCATTATTGGATGAGACCAAAGAAATTGCGAATATCTTAACTTACAATCGTAAATCCATTCATATTTATCCAAAATGAAAAAAAAAGCAGAAGAAGTAAGTATGTGAGATGGCGTGAGATCAACTCAAATGTATATGTATAAGCATAAATATATGCATACGCTATGGTGTATTATATTTATATTTATACTTTATATATATAAACACAATTGAGTGTGCAAACATGCAGATATAGCAAATGGACTAAAGAATTGCTAATTTGGTAAATAAAGATGAAATCAAATATGCTAATTTGTCAAATCGAATTTGTTTTTCTCTTTCACGATGAGAGCTGCTTCTTTATTTAATATTCAACTTTTTTTTTTGTCTCATTTCGCTCTTTAGTAAAGGAGTTGCATGCGGATTGGGATTTTTCTAGATTTTATTATTTATAATAAGAATAGTATTTTAAAGTTGAGTTGGGGTTCAGTCATAATATCTTAACCCTAAACCACCCTGTCCCCACCCTTATGGGGCTTTAATTTACTTTCCTCAACATTGTTTATCAATACCCCATACCTATTCTATTGGGATATGATCGGATTAAGTCTAACAATAAACTTGGTCTATTACTATACCTATTGATGTCTAATGTTTATTTTTCAAGCTTAGCCTGAGGCCTTGACTTAGGGCCTATTTGGTATACAAGTTCTTGTCAACTTTTGATAACTTTTGTCCAAATGTTAATACATGTCCATATTATGTGTTTATTAAAACTTATAAAAGTTAAAGAAAATAGGTAAGATTAGAGAAATTTGGTAAAGTTTTGTGGTTTTGTGTGTGGAAAGAAAGTTAATTGTTTGAAGAGTAAGTGTGTTTGATAGATTTTTGGTGGAGAAATTAGCGAAAGTTGGAAGTTAAAATTTTTTGGTGATTCACCAAATGCACCGTTAGACCAACCCGTAAAATGAAAACGTGAACTCAAAAATTTAGAAATAGTTTCAATAGAGTTCAAATAAATGATCCAATTTACAAAATTTTGGAAATAAAATCAATTAAAAATTGTAATTAGCAGTCCACCATCTGCAACTAGAAATGGATGCACATATTTATTTGAGAGAGAAAAATTAATGGATAAATTATATTCATAGAAGTAATTAAAAAGTTCACAAAGTGGTTAGATTTATCAAATTTATGATTTCACCAATTAACTATCCTTTTCTTTTTCTAAATAATATAGGTAATACAATCCCTTTACCATAAAAAAAAAGGAAAAAAAAAAGAATGCATCTCGTTTTGGTTGTATTTTTTTTCTTAGATAACTTCGCTTCACCTCCTTTGTGTTTAACTTAAAAACTTGAGTCTCATTTAAAAGTCAACATATAAGTTTTTTTTTTTTAAATTTTAAATGAAATGAAAAATTAACAAAATATATTAAATTCAATTAGATTGGTTTTGTATTTATTATATAACCTTATATGTGATTTTATAAACAACATTGTTGAGAAAAATAGAGACAAATTTGTGCATAGATTTTATACCGAGAGTATTTGAATAATTAAAAAAATATTTCATTTTAAAAGAAAAATAGATTTAGATATACTTTTATCTATCAATTTTAGTAGTTTTTTTTTAATAATCAATTTAGAATCACGAGGTACAAATTCAATTAATCTTAACAAAATTTATCAATTTTACAATTTAACACA
>QLOD02168699.1:0-12210 GCA_003260245.2 Sideroxylon spinosum
TCACATTCATTAAAAAAATTGAAAAAGAAAATAGAAATTCAAATAGGAGAATTCATGTACTCACCCATACATACATGATTTTTCCAAGTTTTTAATGTTTTTGTTTAAAAATGGTACTCGCTTAAAAACCATTAAATTTTTTTTTTTTTGACTTCAATAAAAAAAAATTCATATAAGAAACAGGAAAAAAAAAAAGGAAAAAAAGAAAAAAGAAAAATGATTGAAGAACGAACTTAATCAGCTAGTTATATAAGACACAGTTGTGCCTTCACCTTTGCAAATGCCAGGCCCAATGAGTTACAAAACTAATTGGGCGCGAGCCCGGGCAACTGTTGATGAAATTCTTTTTCAAGTTAACATTAATTAATCCCCAGCACTCCGTTTGGGTTGATGAATTTGATAGAATTTAATTTCATTTAATAAGAATTCTCATCAATTCTTATATTTTAAATTAAAACAAAATTTTATGAGTTAAATTTGATTTTATTTCATAACTTAAATTTTGGGATTTTTATGTCTTTTGAAATTCAATCCAAAATAATAGAATTTGACAAGAATTTATTATTTTCTTAAGCCATCTAAGCAGTTGAAAAAATTTATCCTTATATGTTATATTTAGCAGATTTTCTGTTTACTATTAATATGGCCAAATTCAGTATTTCTTTTAAATAAAATAATTTTAATTATTACATTTAAAATATATTCTAAATATAAAATTTTATTTATCAAATCAAATCACATCAAATTAAATTAATTTTAAAAGAGCAATGTTTCCAGATGAAATGTAGAAGTTAAAACAATAAATAGGAATTTAAATTTTTTTTACAAGGGGAATTGAAAGATGACGTAATTTATTATGATATAACATATGAAGCATCATAGAAGAATAATAATTTTACTATTGTTTAAGAATTAGAGACTTGTTAAGTACTGGAGTGTCAAAAAATCCAACAAGGTCATTTGCTGATGTGTTCGACCAACTACAGGGTTCCTTCCTTCATGGTTAGACGAAATCTTGATGATAACGAGGCCTTGGGATTCTCAGTTTGTGCTCCTAAAATAAAGACTATTAGTGGGGTGATATCGGGCCGAACGTCCTTCCGACGATCAAGTTAGAATAAGTGCCAAAAGAAAAAAAAATTTCGAAGTGATTTTGGTGAAGTTTTCCCAAGTAGATGATACTTACCTCTCTTCTTCATCCCTCGTATATTTATAAGTCCCTTTGGCACGTGTCATCTATATCTGGTCATCATGAGCAATGATATGGTGATGGCTGGGATTTTGCTGTATAATCGGGACAGATGTGACTGAAGCCGTAATCGGCAGGAGATATGGGCATTCACGAAAGATAGGCGACTCCTCAACTACCACATTGTCCCTCCTTTAGAAGCATGCCTTGTGCCCCAGGTGAACGCTTCCCATGTGTTTGGGGTGAACGCTGCCACGTGTCTGGGGGTCCCTTCAAGTGCCCCTAACTATTGTATATGAGATATGTTCAGTCACATGTAGAAGAGCAAAAATGTTACTAAACACACATGTATATGCTTAGACAATAAATAGCCTAATCGGTATTATTTGTATATCAGGAATTATAAGTATACTAATATTATGAACCACGTGTACTGAGGACATGACGTTAGGAGGTGTCAGTGAACCATAAATGGCCTAATTGAATTGTCGTTAACACATACATGCAGCGTGTAGGGCACGCTAAGGATCTTTTAATTTTAAATATTATGTGTTATCTCTTCGCCTTCCGCTTTTACGTTTTTCGTTTTTATAAATACCTATCTTCAGGGTCTGCAGGGTTTTCCGTATGTTTGACTTTCTTAGGCTTCCTATGAACCCTTTGTTCTAAGCTTCTTCTTGTCTGACTAATCTGAGCTCATTCTATGTCCGACCAGAGACTCCACTGTCGAATCGTACCTGATGAGCGTTGGCCATCATCTTTGTTTCTATTCTTTATTTTTCTTGGGATGGGAAATTTTTGAATGCCCTTAGAAAGCTGGGGGGTATGGAAGCTTTCAGAGCTAGGCATCAGATCCCCGATTCTATTTGATTGGCCCTATCTAGAGCTTAATTTCAACATAGTGAAAACAGGGGATCTGAGTGGACCTGATAGCTGCTTGTGGCTATAAAAGGAATGCAAAGTAACCCTACAGTTCTAGCCACATATTCGGCGTTTTCTTCTATGGTTGGGATTTGTCCTGGGTAATTGGCTTAAACAGGTATAGGATCACAATCGAAGTCATAGAACTCAATAAGGTCCCCCTAAATCCTTTACTGTTATGCCGTGTTTCCGTAAAAAAATGACGGATATTATTTGAAGTGCTGGGTTGAGGATAACCTCGTACACGCTCTCCCTGACTCAAGCAAGACCTTGTTGGATGACCACATATTGTTTGGTATGGATTGATAGTGGTTGCCTGGAGAAGATAGGCATGACGGTGTTTAAAGGATCTCGGGAAGCATAGGTCATTTTCCTTTTTTTTTTGCTTTTCTTTGATTTTCCACGTGATCGGACGCAACTTAAAACCATTTTTCTTGTTTGCGAAGATAAACACTTCAACAGGAGGTTCACCAACCCGAATAGTGTTAACTTTGTCCAGATTGCTGAGGTTATCGCACATAAAAAAATAAGGAGGCTAAGAACCCTAGCTTGGATGGCACCTGTCCTGCTCGGCTATAAACTGATGGATTGTGGCTTCACTGTTCTTCCATCAGATGTCATTGAAGATCAGATCAACGAATTAGTTGATTCTGAAGACTTTTAACCGGTGCCCCCCAGTTAGCGACAGTAGTGATCTCCTCTTATAACCCTGATACAATGCCTACCCGAAATCTGCTCGGGGTGATAAAGAAGAGCTCGAGTGATAAAGGGGCAAGAAAGATGCTACAAGGAAACGAAGAAAGGCTCCTACTCCTCAACCTCCACCTCTGCCCCCAGCTAACCATGGTAGTGCTACCATAAGAGAGCGACCAATTACTGCTGGCAATGTTCCAAGAGATAGCTACCATATTCTGTTCGACGATGAGTCTGTTGCGAAATATCAGGGCTTAGATTTCATTGTCTGCCTTATGGTTGGTAGACAACCGAAAACAACTGGAGGTTCGGCCATCTTAAACCAAGGCATTGCGATGTCGATTGCCAACACTTTTACACTCCATACCAATCGGAAACATATAAGGGGCGTGCCCGACGAAGTATGGTTCTTACAATTGATGCAATATTTATTAGGGAATGCAAAAAAGCCCCAAGATCATGACTGTAGTGTATATAAGTAATACAATTTTTTTTTACCAATCAGATATACGAGTATAAGATCATACCTTTGAGATCTCATTGGTTTGATCTTAACAGATTCAAAATTTGAGCATTTGATGACTTCGAATCAATTGCTAGGTCTCAACCTTTAGCCTTTTACCGTATTCCTGAAAGTACATTCTTTCTTTCTTACAAGATGGTGGAATTTCTAGCAGTTTCTAGGGTTTCTTATTTTTCTTTTCAAAAAATATAAAAAAACGTTTACTGTAGCTGCCAACAGAATGGATATTTATAGAGCTACAGCAAGGACCAACAGATAAATATGAAAATACTTCCTACATAATCAAATCTTCTAATCCTACACGGATCAAGATTTAATTACGTAAATTATAATTCGTTCCACTAAAGAATTATAATTGCACTCCTAATCATATTCGAAATTATATTTTCGAGCTTTTAATATTAAATACTTATTATCTCCTTACATTAAGCTTTCAGATATTCACCAATTAAATTTAATTATTGACAATTTAATTTAATTGATTTCTTATTTTCTTTGAGACCTTTCTACTTAACTTATTTGACGTATTGAATTCAAAATCCACTTGTAAGATTTGATATAGTTAAAACTTATAAGCTTACTCAAGGGGATATTATCAATCTGATTGATTAGGATGTGGACCTTCAACTATTAATATTCACCATATATATAATATCATTGCCCAACCCACTGAGTTTATTGACTTATATAGAATCTCACTCTTCGTGTAATCAAAGTAACAATCACCATATACATGTGTCTAAAATAGAATTTGGATTAAGATTATAAGTAATCATAATTAGCATGAGATTTAAATTATTTTATGCAGTCAGTATAAAATAATTACCTTAATTGGGTCCAGTTTAATGCACACAAAGTGTACTTGTACAAATAGTTAGAATTAAATCAATCCTATAGTCAAGACAGATCTACTAAAAAACTATCTTACAGTTCTACCAATGGTGTGTCCAATTCCATCCAAAATTGTGAACAATAGACTTGTATTCTGAAAGAACAGATGATTTAGTCTTCTGTGTGTAAGATGTACGCTACACACTAGGTCAAATACTCTTCGTGAATACTAGACACATGCACACATATAATAAATGGCATTTCTTACTTAAAAAGGAATTCTCATTAAAATAAAATAAAAAATAACATGAAGCATGTCTTTTAGTCTATATGTCTATTAATATTCTCTTCTGGTAAGCTTGGCTGACTTTTCAAGTGATTTTTTTCTTTTGATTAATGCACCGAACTTCCTAACTTCCCTTTTACTTCTTTGTAGGCCACAGAGTTCTTTAGATATGCTAATCAGTGCTTCGCATGTATCCCAGAGAACCTCAGTAATGCCAAGACAGTAGGTGATTTTCAGCGTGTCTGAGTTGAAAAGGTTGAGGAGAATGTGAAGTCAATTTGCCTTCACAATGAAGAACTCCTTGAGAAAAAAATGCGCTTGGAAGCTAACCTTGCCTCCATGCAAAGGGGTTTTGAGATGGCGAACAAGAAAGCAGCTAATGTGGAGAACAAGCTTCAGGAGGAGTGGAAGAAGGCTTATTCGAAAGGTAACGAGGTCACTGGTGATGACTACAAAAAATAGGTATTTATCACGATGAACGTATACTACCGGAACAGCTGGGTGGACACCCTTAACAAAGCTGGCTAGCTTTCTGACTCTATTCTGATACGTTCTTTTAATGGCCCAAGAATAATTCGAGGTCCTTCTATTGGATGATAAAGAAGATGAGGAAACTCAGTCTACCATGGTTCAAGAGGGCACTGCTCAGGACATCGGCTAAACCAACAAGGTCAGCAGTGGCCAAGAAGAGATGAGTAAGGTGGCTGATGGAGATACTGACCAAAACCTCCTACTTGCTGATGTCTCGGGCTCACTACAACAATAAGCACTTTTAGCGACCAAAATTTTGGTCCCTAAAGGTGACTTTTTGGTCGGTAAATCTTTTGGCGACCAACATATATTTGGTCACTAAAGAGTAGACTTTTGGCGACCAACATATATTTAGTCGGAAAAAATTTATCCTTTAGCGACCAAAATTTGATCGCTGAAGGGTTTGTTTTTAGTGACCAATTGGTCGCCAAATGATTAATTAAAAAAATTAAGAATTTGAATTAAATTTAAAAAGTAAAAATTCATACGTTGTGCCATATGGCATCGTTTGGTGACAATCATCATGCCACATAGTAATTTATATTGTGCCACATGTCAATCCATAATTGCATCACATGTCAGTCTATAATTACGCCACATGTCCAGCTTATATTTTTGTGATTTTTTGTTGTTGGTGAGACTTGAACCCATACCATTCCTTTGATAATTTGGATAGTAACCTATTAAGCCAACTTATCATTTGTACATGTATTTTAAATCTTTATGTACATAAACAAATTTTTGTCACTTTTGGCGACCAATTGGTCGGCAAAAGTGATAAAATTTTATTTTTTTATTAAATTATTTTGATTTTTTTTAATAATTTAGTATCACAACCAATATATAGAGTCATACAAATATTTAGTAAATAATTTACGAGTAACTATTGTATTTAACTTGTGTATAGCATATATTTAATACATGTCTTTAATATAATTATATTATGACTCATTATTTATAATATATTTTTCTTAATTTCATATTTATTAATATTTTTAAAAATAATTTGATCCATTTTGATATTTATATACATAAAATAATTTTTTATCACTTTTGGCGACTAATTGGTTGCTAAAGGTGTCACTTTTGATGACCAATTGGTCGGTAAAAGTGATAAATATTTATTTTTTATTAAATTATTTTTACTTTTTTTTTTCAATAATTTAGTATCATAACCAATATATAGAGTCATACAAATATTTAGTAAATAATTTTTCGAATAACTTTAACTTGTGTATAGCATATATTTAATATATGTCTTCAATTTGATTACATTATGACTCATTATTTATAATATATTTTTCTTCATTTTATCATTATTAATATTTTTAAAAATAATTTGATCCATTTAGTTTTAGTTTTAGAAAATTATTATTAAAAAAAATTTTGAAAATAGTTTTAAGAATTTATGTTTAATACAAAAAATGTTTTTAGTGAATATATTCAAAAGAAGTTCTAAAAAGACAAAGAAATTAATAAATTATTTTTATTATTAAATTAATTAATAACTTTTTTTATTATTAAATTTCTATAATTTATAATGAAATATAAAATAATGTCACTTTTAATATAATTAATATTAAATATGCACTAAACAATCATTAGATATTAAAATGTATAATATTACCTTACTGTAAGTCATACAAAATGTAAATGTTACTTCAACATATTTACTTAAAAAAAATTTTGATCATACATTTAAGTTTTTTAAATTTGATTTGGTAAATTTATTTTTAGCATTAATCTGATAACATTTTTTTTATTGAACTATGATTGTAATTTTGGATAAATTTTTTAAAACATTAAATCAATTAAGATTAATAAATAAATGTTAAAATAAAATTTATGAAATCTAATTTAAATCGTATAAAGCGATAAGCAAATTTGTTTAAGAGAAAGATAGAGAAAGAAACAAAGTTTAATTATTTTTATTTTTTATTTCTTTTTTTATAATAAATTTTGATTACTTTTACCGACCAATGGTAGCCCAAAGTGGTAATTTACCTACCAATTATTTGGCAAAAGTAATAAATATATTATTAATATTTTAAAGTTAGTTTATACTAAGTATTTTAATTTTTTTCAAATTTTTTAACGTTCAATTGATCCAAGAAAAAAATTCTTTAGCGAATAATTGGTAGCTAAAAGTCACACATTTACAGACTAATTGGTTGGTAAAGATAATAAATATCTTATTATTTTTTATTCAAATTTTTAGCAACCAATTGATCGACGAAAGTAACATTCTAGCTAAAGAGTAATTTTTTAGTGACCAATTGGCAATTAAAGGTGATACATTTACCGACCAATTGGTCGGCAAAGGTAATAAAGATCTTATTATTTTTTATTCAAGTTTTTAGCGACTAACTGGTCAGGAAAAGTAACCATTTTAGCGACCAATTAATTTTGGTCGCCAAAGAGTAGCCTTTTAGCGACCAATTGGTCGGGAAAAGGTATCTTTTGGCGACCAACTTTTATTTGATCGAAAAAAAGTCATTATTAGCGATCAATTTTATTTTGGTCTAGAAAAATCATCCTTTAGTGACCAAATTTATATTTGGTCCGGAAAAGTGGTCACAAAAAGTGTGATTTATTGTAGTGGCTCCTTAGAAGAGACCAGCTGAAAGAATGAGCTTGGGCCATCGTTTTTTTCTTTTCTTATTTTCTTTTGTAACTTTCAGGGGGTTAGCCTACTTTTCTTTTATGAATGAAAATACATTTCATTGCCACATATGTTATTCTTTTTTCTTGATCATCTTTGAATTCAAGGAATGACCCTGATTGTAATTTTGTCTGATACGTAAATTTATGAAAGAACCACTTAAAATCTGAACTCTAGTATTTACACACATCTGTGAAAAAGTTGTTCCTGGGAAATAATAATCCGACCTTTAACACTTGCACATATTTGTGAAAAAGTTGTTCGTGGGAAATAATAATCTAAACTCTAACACCTGTGCATATTTATGAAAGAATTGTTTCTAGAAAATCATAATCCAAATTCCCACACTTGCACATATATGTGAAAGAGTTAATCGTGGGAAATAATAATCTGAACTCTAACACTTGCACATATTTGTAAAAGAATTATTTCAGGGAAATAATAATCCGAACTCTAATATTTGCTCATATTTATGAAAGAGTTATTTTTGGGAAAAAATAATCCGACCTGTCCGAACCACAATTGATCTGAATAGAGACAATTCTTCTTGAGTCTTGGAAGAATGTTTACGGAACCTCAATTGTCATTCTTAGCAGTTTTTTTTTTTTTTTTTGCTACTCAATCGAAGCTGTTTGAATATAACTTTGTTTTTGAACCCAAAATTGTTTCTGGTCCGAACCAAAGGAGGGCCGTTTAAGATTAATCATAACTGATCTAATTGATATGATTGCGATTGTCTCAAGTCGAACTATGGCCTTGTGCCAAGTATGGCTGGGCTGACCTGAGCAGGTCAAGTGGTCGAACCATGACCTTGTGCCAAGTATGGCTGTGGTTGACTTGAGCAGGTCAAGTGGCCAAACCGTGCCTTATATTGAGTATGGTTATGGTCGGCTTGAGCTAGTCAGGTGATCGAACCATATCCTTGCGGCAGGTATGATTGTGACCGACCTAAGTTAATCAGGTGGTCGAATCGTGGCCTCGCACTAAGAATGTTTTTATTGACAAGAATCATTTGCCATAGGCATGTAAAATTTTTGAGAGCAAAAAGTCGTCATTCATAACTTAGCTTTTACATCAAATGTTTCCAATGATAATAAACCCTTAGGTTGGTGACGTTTCATGGCCTCATAACCTCCCTACCCTCCATATCTTTTTGGCAATAGGCTCCATTGTGAACCATCTCAATGATTTTGTGAGGTCCTTCCTAATTTGGACAGAACTTACCATCAACGGGATTCTTTGTTGCCAGCATTACCCTTCTGAGAATGAGATCATCGACACTAAAAGATCTTGGTCGGACATATTTACTTTGTGACTTATTCAGTTGTTGATGATGGATGGCTATTCAGATCTGAGTAAGCTCTTTTTTCTCATCAAGTAAATCTAAGTTCCTTTCCAGTGCTGTGTTATTTCTTTCTTGTGAGAAAACTAGGGTCCGGATCATGGGCGTGCCGATCTTTAGTGGTATAAGTGCTTCTGTTTCGTATGCCAATAGAATGGAGTTTCCCATGTAGATCAACGTGGAATGGTTCTATAGGCCTATAGTATTGTTAATAATTTTTCTACCCGTCACCCCTTAGCTTGCTCCAAACGTTTCTTGTTGTTTTTTAGTATAATCTTATTAGAGACTTTCGCCTGCCCGTTGCTTTGAGGGTATGTTAGTGAGGAGTAATGATTGCAAACCCCAAGGTCCGAGCAAAACTCCTTAAATGCATTGCTATCTAATTGTGTGACGTTATCTAAGATCAGGCTCTATGGGACCCCAAATCTAGTGACAATATTCTTCCACACGAATCTCCTTGTTTCAGAATCTTTTATAGTACTGAGTGGTTCGGATTCAATCCACTTTGTGAAGTAGTTCGTTGCTTCGAGTAACCATCATCAATCTCCAGGAGCCATAAGTAATGGTCTAACTATGTCTAGTCCACATTGGGTGAAAGGCCATAGGTTAGTTAGGAGGATCATATCCTGATCAAGTTGATGGGAAATTAAGGTGAACTTTTGGCACATGTTGTATTTTATTAAATATTGGATGGTGTCTTTCTACATGTAGAGCCACTAGTAACCTCGTGACATTGTTCAGGCGATCATGGATCTTCTTCCGACATATGCTCTGCAACTACTCTCATATAATTCTTTCAATTGGTGTGGCACTTGGTTAAGGTGGACGCAAAGTAATTATGGGCCACTGAACATTTTTTTGTAAAACTGTTGGTTAGAGGATAACTAGAATCTCGAAACTTTGCTCCTGTTTTGATGGCTTCTTTTTTGTCTTCAGGGACCATGTCGTCCCTTAGGTATCAAATGATTGGGTCCATCCAACTTGGTGTAAAGGACGTGGTTTGTATCTTGGCCAGTTGTTTGAGCACCCATTCTTTTAGATTATTACCAACTTTTCTAAGCTATCTATTTGCTAGAGGATGCCTCAATTTAGAGCGAGCCTAACTTTTATGCAAGTCTGAGTTAGATTATTTTTTGGCTTCCTCTTGGGACGAAGGGGAATGATTTACTGACGGTGACCGCCTCCTCCTTCTCGACAGTGACGCAGTTTTTCTCTTGGAGAGGTGTAAGGATGGTTCGCGATGTCTGTGCCTTTGGGAGCCTTGATAAGAACCTTGGCCCTCGATGGTTCGTGATGTCTGTGCCTTTGGGAGCCTTGATAAGAACGGTGGCCCTCATTCTGAGCTTGTGAATACTTAGTGTCTAGGCCCATTTGGTCACGAAGAATTTCCAAATCATACTCCCTTTGCCATATCTCTACCTGGAACTGGGCCAAGGTAAGTCCATTCTGTATTGGAAGCTTATGATTAGTAGCTCGGCGGTTTTGCTGGCCATCGAGCTGTTCGACCCCTCCAGGTTGTTCATGTTTGACAGGTTGGATATGGGTAGGGGATTGTCCGTGGCTGACAGACCTTCTCGATACCTCCGAGCTCACCCTCAGTGGGTCTTAGTTGGGTCGGTTATCTCTGATACTTCTGTTCATCTTAGTTACTTGGTAGACTATATACTTCGTGGGGGTGTGCTCTGGATTCTCATAGACGGTACCAATTAGAGTTTCAAAAATCCCAACAAGGTCCTTTACTGATGTGTTCGACCAATTACAAGGTTGCTTTTTCTATGATCAGATGAAGTTCTGATGATATTGAGGTCTGGAGATTCCCAATCCATGCTCCTGAAATTACGACTACTGGCCGGATGATATTCAGCCAGGTGCCCCTTCGACAATCAAGTTAAAATAAGAATGAAAAAAAAAAAGGAGAAAAAAATGGAGTGATTTTTTTGGAGTTTTCCCAAGTAGATAATATTTACCTCTCTTCTTCATCCCTCATATTTATAAGTCCCTTGGCATGTGTTATCCAAATTTGGTCATCATGAGCAATGATGTGGTGATGGCTAGGGTATGTCGTAAAGTCAGGACAAACGTGACCAAAGTCGTAATCGGTAGGAGATGTGGGCATTCCTTTTGTGCTTTTTCATTAATGCGACACGAAAGACAGACGGCTCCTTACCTACCACATTGTCCCCCCTTTAGATACACACCATTAGTCTGAGATGGATGCGTGTCACGTGTTTGGGGTGAACACGTGTCACGTGTCTGAGGTCCCTCAAAGAATCATAAGTTATTTAAAGAGTGATCGATCTTTCTCTCCCTATCCCTTTCTCAATCTATATATATTTATGTAATTTAATTAAAAAATATATTAATTAGATATAATATTGTTAGAGTTATTTTTGTTATTTGCAAAGCATTCATCGCACCATATCTATGATCTATTTGCATCATATACAATTGATAAGTATATATTTTTTTAACTAAATCAAAAATTACTCTGCAATTAATATTTCTTACAATTTTTGATTTTTTTTCTAATTTGGGAGCATATGTCTCCTAGTTTCTAGCCATGACTCCACTGAGTAGGATGCGTTATAGAGAACATTTTCTTTAACCTTCGCTTAGGAGGGGGGAACTAAATTAGTAAATAGAAAATAGGAGAAAAGGTATGAGAATGAAGTTTATATATATATATATATTTTTTTTAAGAGAGATAGGAAAGATAATGGAGAGAAGGATCAAGAACATAGTTAAAAATAATATTATACTTTTTAAAATATATTTATTTAAGATACACGTTTATAAAAATAAAAAATAGTAGAAGCAAATATAAAAAATCGCACTTTAAATTGTTTTTTACACGCATTATCTCTCAAACCGAGGGTGAAAAAAGTTGATTAATGAAAACGAATGGAGGTGAATTAAAATAAATGAGTTATCTATATTTAAATCCCTTCCATGCATCCTGCTAGTAAATGTTTTTACATTCTTTTATTTGCTTCATTTTACTTTTATTCACCCTTCCCAAACAAGATTTAGTAAAGACGTCCAATCGTTGACTCCATATCGGCTACCACTAGACATTGAGGACATTTTTTACAAAATGCATTAACATTTTCCTTATTATTTCTTAGATCAAAACAATTGTACATACAATAGCAGCATGCCAAATCCATGGTAGGTCCGAAACAGAGACTGGAAGATTACAAATAGCAGAGAACAAATACAAGTAAATCAAATA
>QLOD02168709.1:1290-12206 GCA_003260245.2 Sideroxylon spinosum
TCCACAATATCATTACCTTTTACTTTTCTCTCATTGAAACTGTTTTTGTACGAGAAATGTTCTATGGAAAGTTATGCCGAAGCCGGGGGAATGGTACTATTATAAAACTGTATCTTAATATTTTTTTTTATTTTCCATTGAAATGATTAACTAAGAAAAAGAAACAAATAATTTTGTCTATACATTCTTTTAATATTAGTTCTAATGTTTTTTTATCTAGAAAAAAACAAAAAACAACTATACTAAGTATACAAAACTCGTAGAATGAGGTAAGATTGGTAGCACAACTTTTAATAAAAAAAAATCAAAATTTACTTATTGAGTATTTGGTAAAACACCTAATTTTACCACTTTTCTACTCTGTTACAATAATTTCTCAACTTAAAAGTTATTAAAAATTGTTAAAAATTACTAAAAATTATTAAAAGTTGTTAAAAACTATGCAAAACACTCAAAAGCTGCAAAAAGTTATCAAAAAATACTAAAAATTATTATTTATTTTACTAAACAGATCAAAAATTATAACTAACAAATCTTAGTAAAAAAATTATTAAAATTTGTGCCTCCAAACACCCCTACAATTGGGTTGAAGACTAAAAAAAATAGGGGTATTTTCATTATCATTATTATTATTTTTCTTAAAGATAAAGGCATCGCTGGTTATTAGGGCAGTAATGATGCTTCAAGACGACTTATTAACCGATGCCTCGTGACATAGTCAATGAAAATTATCCTTAATAATATCTCATTCTTTATAGAGATATGCATGAAAAAATATAAAATATTATTATTTCGTTATTTTTATTAATTCTTAAACCGCGTTCGGAACACTTATTAACAAATGCTATTTTATAAACTTTAGGCTTGAATTTTAGAAAGCAATTTGATGGGATTAATGGAGGAAAACCTGAGATTCACATACCTTCCTCAGACCAGGAAGAAGGGCAGAAAGAGCTATGAACTGCATGCTGAGCTTTTGTCTCCTATTCCTTTCTGCTATAACATGCTCCCGGCCACGCGAAGGAGGTCGCGACTTTCCACTGCCTTCCTTCACTCCCTGATCAGCTGGAGGCGCGTGGTTTTCATCATTGCGTGGACTCGTGGAAATCAAGGACGGAATCGTGGTCTGTTCTTGAGACACTCCCTCGAATTCCTTCCACATCAGAGTGTAATCCAGATTCTCGTAAAACTCCAGGGGTTCGCCGGGTGGGATTTCCGCCTCTTCAGAAGAAACACAGGGGGAATTTGGAGTCCCCAATAGGCTTGCTTGATTGGCAATATTGCTAGAGCTGAAATCGTGAGTCTTGAGACGTTTTATGGGCTCGTCAAACCCAATTTGGTGTGTTTCAATAGACGAAACGCTGCTGAAATCTGCGTGTTTGGTTGCGTCGTCGGTAAAGGTTTGTCTCTCGTAAGATGGAGAATTTTGGATATCATTTCCCAGTTCATCAGCCAGTTTTGCTGCGGACTCGTTAAGTGCACTGAATTCAGAGGACATCATTTTGGACTCAGGAAATAAATTGTCAGGGTCCATGATCTGTAATTAAAGTGAAAGATATACTTTAAGGATCTGAATGCTGACATCTCTTTTGATATCAGCTTTTGAATGGCATTACTCCTATTGTTAAATTAAAAATTCAACGGTTTGAACAGTATTATTTGAAAGCTGAATCGCTTTTTATGTCAGTTTCTACCCTTTCGTACTTTAAACCGAAAAAAGAATTAATAATAAAAAAAAAACACAAATGCTCAAATAAATAGCTAATAGACACTGAATATCTGAACGGCTGCATACTCCGTCCATCTTTATGTGTATGATTATGGAAATATTGTTCAATGATCTTACAAGTTCGGAAAACCAGCTGGATGAAGACATTGCGGGAGTAGTAGTAGTCGCCTCGAGTTGTTAATTGGAGGAGCAGATCCTGGCAAGAGTAACAAGGGAACATACATTAGAAACCAAGCAGTTCATCTATTATCTAACTAATTAAACCCATAAAAGATCGAATTTTAGGTGGATCCTTGTTTTGAAGCAAATATTGAATGGGCAAGCCCAAAAAGTGGGCGCCGGTGGCAGTGTTTCCCGTGGATGGTTTTGCCCCTAACTTTTAACTCTAAAAGTAAATTGGGATAAGATTTTCTGTCACACTTATAAACTAATCATTAATCACTTTTACCACCGACGTAAGAAAGTCTAATAATTTATAACTCAACTAATAGATTAGGGTTTAACTTTGAACCTCCTTCCTCCTCTCCAATGAAATATTGAATTTTAGGTGAATTTATTTTTTAATGTAAATATTTAAAGGGGAGCTCAAACTGTGTCTTTCATAACAAGTGATTTTGGGCATATTTCAACCCTAAAAACTAGTTTCATGGATGGTAATTTTCCTCACACTTATAAATTAACCATCAACCTATTTAATAATTAATATAAGAAGCCCAATTTCCATAGCCCAACTCATAATTCAGTTCAAATCCAAAACTTCCCAAGTTCCCTTGTAAGACTTTGTCTTGGAAGGAGAGTCGGAATGGGTTGGCGAGAGTTTGCGAATCCACAATAAATTTTAACTGTTCATTATAAATTCGCAAAACAACCCAACTCATTCACCGACATGTTAATATTTGTAGAATGTATTACAAAAATAAATAAATAAATAAATTGAAAGGACACGTCATACTCACATTAACATTTGCTTATTCGCTAATTTACGAGGAGATCGTTGCAAGAACCAGCGCCAATGGAGAAAGCAAAGATCAGATGAGCTTCTTCTACTGGTAAGGGTTATCAAGGCCCCCAATTCCTCTTACGGGTGCAGATGGCACATGGCTCTCTCTCTCTCTCTCTCTCTCTCTCCAAGTGAGTATGGTTAATGTCTTCGTCTTCGAAGGCTTAAATCACGTTTTGGAAAAACGTGGCCTCTGATTGTTTAGGCAATGGTGGTTTTTGGGTGAGGGCATGCTAGTTTATTATAGAGGTTAAAAAGTAATCTTTATATTATGATTGGATGGTATTACGTTTTAGGAACCAAAGTAAAAATTTAATGATTAGTCAAATATTTAGTTGAAGTTATGTCAAGAAGTTAGAATGTTTATGTTGTTAATTTTGTAAAATTAGAAAGTTCAAATTCAATAATATTTGACAATTTTACAAATAAAAAAACTCGTGAGCTTTGCACTGATCAAATTATATTCATTTGTGTTTGGCACTACCAAAATTTTTTTAAAATTACAAAAAGTTATAATTTCTTTCAATCAAATTTTAAAATCTATCAACTTTATCTCAAATCTTTGTAGTTTTATTATACTTTTTTACTAGCTTTTTTTTTCCACCTAACATCCCCTAAATATATTTCTAGATGAAAAAAGTAAGTTAGTACACTGTGGAAACAAACTTTAAAATTCATTGACCATTACCATTTCAGTTTTTGTTCTCAAGCAAATTAACATAGCATTAATATGCAAAACTCTGGAGCTTGGGGCTAATTTTGTCTTTTTGACTCTGGAAGAAAATGTTTTATTAATGGGAGCAACTTTTCCCCCTCCCTTGACACCCGTACAAATCAACCCTCTTCTAAATTATAATAACATCCATTCTCCTTTAAATAAATTACTTTTTTTATTTAATTGTTTTATTTATTTATATTATTTT
The DNA here is from genome assembly GCA_003260245.2 of Sideroxylon spinosum. NCBI lineage: Eukaryota > Viridiplantae > Streptophyta > Magnoliopsida > Ericales > Sapotaceae > Sideroxylon > Sideroxylon spinosum. The sequence goes on from QLOD02168709.1 coordinate 4,943, forward strand.
TTAATTTAATTTTTTTACTGTTTTATTTTATTTTTAAATTTAATTCTTTTATTTTTTATCTCATTTATTTTTTATTTGTATTTATATTTTTTTCTTTTACTTAATTAATAGTCTTTATATATTTATTTACTTTTTTTCTCTTAAACTTATTTGATATTTTTTATATAATCGTTCTTTTTTATTTATTTAAATAATTATGTTTTTACTTAAGTTTTTTTCTTATTTATTTAACATTCCTTATGTAATTTTTTTTTCTTTTATTTTCGTATTTATTTCTTTGTATCTATTTCTTATTTCTTTAATTAAATAATTGTATTTTTTATATTGTTGTTATTTATTTAATATTACCTAAAAATAAAAATACAAATAAAAGCACATGTGATGCCTACACAAAAAAAAATTAATTAATTAATTAAATAATAAATAACTAAATGAATTGTTAGAATTGAAGATAAGAAGAAAATCTGAATCATCCAATATTTTAAAAAAAAAACCCAATGAGTATTTAGCACGTAAATCAATGATTATTAAATATAAAAAAATATTAAATAAGATAAAAAAAGATTAATTTGATAAATAAAATATATAAAGAATATTAAATAAATTTAATAAATAGATAAATTTGACAAATAAACCAGTGATCATTAAATATAAAGATAAATATTAAATAAAGTAGAAAAAAGTTAATACAATAAATAAAAGATATAAAATAAAGTCAAAAAAGATATTAAAAATAATTAAATAAACTAATTTAATTAATAAGATAAAAATAAAAATAAATAAATTAATCAATAATTTTATATATATGATTTTGTAAGAAGAAAGTAGTAATATTATAATTTCGTCCGAGAGTGTTGGCTTGTCAAGAGTCCAAGGGTGTTGGATTGTCAAGAGGGGTGCGAGTGTCAGCGGGGAAAAGCAATTTTCTTTATTAATTTGTCCGTGTGCTAATAAATTTCCTTCAAAGTGAAATTTTGGTCTGAGCAAATGATTGAATTCCTTACCTAAAACTTTTGTTGGTTGCAAGAAGTAAAAGCCGCTTCTCGCTTTCGGTTTTGTGTTTAACAAGGGAGCTTTGAGCTTATTACTTTTAGCTTTTGTGGGTGTCAAAATTTCGAAACTATCTGTGTTCAGGTAAAGCTTCACACGAAGTCCAAGTAATAGCAGTTAATAAATACAGGAGTAGTTTCTGTAATTTCGTAATGCCAACAAACAAAAATAAAAAAAAATTTACTTAATAATAAATACAGGAGTACTTTCTGTAATTTCATAATGCCAATAACCAAAAATAAAAAAGCAAATACTCAAATAAATTCAGCTTCCTTTTTAAACTAGCTTTTGTGTTCCCAAACACTGAAGAAAATCGCCGTTAGTAACTTTTTGTTTCTTGCATCTTAGATAATATTCCACTTACGCAATGGAATTATTGATGACCTTCATTTTACATCGATTCTTTGTGGCACATAGGCTAGTAGGATGGATTTGAGATTTGAATAACAAATTTCGATTATTTAGGACGTATGTGGAATTTAACTAATGAAATTTGAGTATGGGACAAATAATAAAATTAAAAATAAATAAGTACATATTTGATGCAATAGCGTTTTAGGTAATCTATTTAGACTACATAACAAGTTGTGTGTTTGGCTGACTAAAAAATTACAAAAAAAAATTTTTTCGTAAATCTTTTATAAATCTTTACAAATTACTATATCTCTATAAATCCAATAAATTTTTATAACTTCTAATAAAATTTTTACAATATCTCCTACACAAAATGTTAAAAAATATTTGCTTGAATTCCTTTGAATGAAAAGTTTGAGTGGATTTTCACTATTAATCTCTAATACCAAAAAGTAAACCAAATTACATTTCATACCAATTACTATAATTCCAAACGGCCGCAAGAAATCTGAATAGTATGTTTGGGTTATAATTTTGTGGGAGAAAAAGAAAATTAAAGAAAATAAATAAAGTAAAGTGACCGAATTAATTTAGTTTTTCAGTTGAGACAAGAAAAAAATGAGAAGATAATTAGTTGATATTCTTCAAAAGAATTTAATTTTTATGTAGTTAATAATAACAAAATAACACAATTGCAAATTAGTAATCTCATTTTTCATTCAAAATTTTTTCATATTCAAATTCATATTCCAAAAATAATTTAAATATCTATTTTATATTATTATAGAATGCAAATAATACTGATCAACAAGAAATTATAGAAATACTCACTCCTATAAAATGCATAAACATCACAGTTTTTTAAGTGTGATGTTTCACTTTTCATCTCTAATAAAAGCATGATTGATCCAGGTGAGATTGTAAATTACTTCTTTTCGATCACAGTTTATATCACAAACTAAAAGCGTGATCTTTTATATAAAAACTAAGATGAAAAAAAATATCACGTGATCTTTTATGAATTTTGATCTCACTTTTTTTTTTTTTTTTAAAAACCATAGTCAAATATAGACAAATGATTACGCTAAAAAAATGATTAATTTTAAAAATAATAAAAATTCTCAGGTCAACCTGTTAACCATGCCATCGTAACACCGTGTGACTCTTTGTCATTTTGACAACCTTATATATTTGATATTGCTTTGTTGCCGTTGAGAACTGAACTCGTGCTATTCCCCTGGAAGTTAATGTGCTTGACCGCTAATCTAAATTGTCATTTATATATATTTTTAATATATTTATATATAAATAAATTTTTATCACTTTTGGGGTTATAAAAAATAATAAAATTATTTTATTTTTGTGTAATTATTTTAAGTTTTTTTACAATAACTTATTATTACTTTTTGCCAATTAATTTGTAGCTAAAAGTTACACTTTTTCTAATCAATTGGTCAAAAGAATGATAAAAAATTTACTTTTATTTAATTATCTTAACTTTTTGTAATAATTTGAAATCATAACCATTATGTAGAATCATACGAATACTTAATAAATAATTTATAAATTTCTATCATATTTAATTAAAAATAATCTTAAATCTTTTTCTTATGTTCCTTTAATCCTCGTGTGTAACACATATTTAATCACAACTCACTGTTTATAATATGTTTTTTTCATTATGTATTATATTTTTAAAAATAATTAGGTTGGGCGTAGTTTTATTTTTAATTTTAGAAAATTATTGTTCCTAACAAAATTTTTAAAAAGTAATTTAAGAATTTGATTTGTAATGCAAAAAATATTTTCAATGATTATATTCAAAAATTAGTTTTAAAAAGACAAAAAAAAAATAAAAAATCAAAACTTGTATTGTTTTTATTTCCAATTTTTTATCACTTCCAAAAAAATATAAATAATATCACTTTTAATATAATTAATATTACGATACACTAAACATTTGTTAGATATTAAATATTTAATATTTATCTGATTATAAGTTTTATAAACTATGAAGGCAGCGTCCATATATTTACTAAAAATATAATGATTATACATTTAATATTTTTTAAATTCGATTTCATAAATTTATTTTTAGAATTAATCTAAAAATATCTTTGTTTATTAATCCATGATAGTAGGTTTTATAGCATATTAAATTAATTAAAATTAATAAATAAATGTTATAATAAAATTTTTGAAATCTAATTTCAATCTTATAAAATGATATAAAAAAAAGTTGTTTAAGAGAGGTATAGGAAAAAAAATAATAATATCGTCTTTCATTCTTTTATCTCTCTTTTTTTTTAGATATAATTTTTCTCACTCTTTTATCTCGTTTTTTTTTTTTCTAGAAATGTTTTCACTAATCTTTTATCTTGTGTTTTTTTTAGGAGATGGTTTTCACTAATATTTTATCTCAATTTTCTCTAGAGATGGTTTCTGCTGTTTTTTTTTTCTCGTTTTAAATACAACTATGGTTTTAAAAAAACTGAGATAAAAAGTATTAAAAATAACTTTTTATCTCATTTTTTTAATTAGACTAAGATAAAAGGTTTAGATCACAAATTTTTATGATCCTTTTTTTAAAATTGTGATCTTTATAAATTTTCTAGTGTGATCTTTATTTTGTTTGTGTCTATAAGAAAGAGAAGAAAATAAATTAAAAGAAATGGAAAGAGAATTGAATGTTAAAATTTTAAAATTTTTATATTTTGAAAAGTGGGGGTAGATGGGGAAGAGAAAAATAAATTAATGAAATGTTTAAAATGACATATTTATCTATAAAATAAAAAATAATAAAAAATTACAATCATGTCTTAGCTTAAATAAATTAGGTATAATTACATTTATACTCCCTATACTTAAGGTAAAAATCATTTATATGCACTGAACTTTAAGAACATACAATTTAACCTCTTATACTTTGAATTAAAGTAGAGTTGGTATTAAAGTGTTTAAGCGAAATGGACAAAATATTCATTAAAAATCAAACAAAGTCGAGGTCCAATTGTAGATATTATGAAATATAAGGGGTATAAATGTAACTTTTAGAATTATTAATAATTAATTGTTTTTTACAAATTTTATTAACATTTTTATTAGTCCAAAGTAAAATGGTTATAAATATAGTTTTTAAAGTTCAGGGAATGTAAGTAATTTTTGTTTTTAAGTATAGGGAATAAAAAAAAAAATAATTATCCTATTAAATTGATAAACCTTTAACTTCTTAAAGGATTCAAAGATAAAATAGTAACACATACTTTTTTTCTTCCATTTTTCTGAATTCACGATCAATAAAAAAAAAATAATCATTATCTTTTCTCTGCTAAACTTTCAAATAAATAAAAAGAAAACTATTACACTTCGTTTGGAGACAACCCTATTTTAGAATTGATTTAATTTAAAATGAATAATTGATTTGATTTGGTAATAAAATTTTATGTATAGAACATATTTTAAATTTAAAATTAAATTGATTTGAATTAAGAGAAATACAAAATTTAATCATATTAATAGAAAATAGAAAATATAGTAAATATCATATATGAGAATAAATTTATTCATTTACTTAGGTGCTTTAAAAAATAATAAATTCTCATCAAATTTGATTGTTTAAGTTTTGATTTCAAATGATATAAAAATCTCAAAATTAAATTATGAAATAAAATGAAATCTAACTCATAAAATTTTATTTTAATTTCAAATATAAAAATTGACGGTTGAAATCAAATTCTATTAAATCTAACATTCAAAATAGAAAGTTATTATTCCTTTCCTTCCCTTTTTTCCATCGTAGTTAATAATTTTTATGTTTTTTTTTCTCTCTCCTAAGACTCACAAACGGACATCAAACAATATATATTCTAATGTATAATGGTTTTTCGCATTATGAACTCGGACCCATGGATGCTCCTACATTAATATATTCTTAAGAGCATCTTTATCAAAATTAAAGTCGTCCACTTCCAGAAAAAAAAATATATATATCAACAAGTGGAGATCAAGGACGTCTAAACTTCTCCCAGCACAATCATAAGAAAGGAATTTAAGATATCTATAACTATGTGGGCCTATTCCTCCTTTCGCAAATTATTTTCACCCCTTCCTTTTTTTTTTTGAACGGGAAATTATTTTCACCGTATGTGAAACAAATGTGGCTTGTGTGTTAGAAAGTAAGGGTACTGTACCTTATTAGTAATTAATTAATGCAGTACTGTTGTCACGTGGATTTATTTGGAAGCAGCTGGCCAGAAATTTTTATTAGAAAATAAAGCTAGATTTAATATGATTTGCATATGGATTTATCACTATAGAAATATTATTTTTAAAAAAGTCGTGATATTTAAAATTATTATTGTTACGTAATTTTGAAAACATTTTTTGGAAAAATAAACATTTTTTTATTTATTTAGTCAAGTTGTCATCAATTTAAGTAAGGATAGAATTTGGAATTAATCTCTGATGAGTGAGATCAAAGTAATAAGAAAATAATGCTTTGAAAGAGAATAAGGCCAACCTCGATCGTACACATATAAATTTTTAACTTAAAATATAAAACATTTAATAATATTTTTAAGCTTGTAGTGGACCATAACTCACTAATTTATATACAATTTGTTCCCAAGTTAAAATGGCCCGTTCGAAAAATATTTAAAAACTCTATATTAATTTTTTTTTTTAAATTTACCTTGAATAACGTAAACTTTTATAAACCTTTAAAAATTTATATATATATCTATAAATCTCACTAAATTTCTATAAATTTCAATAAAAGTTTTATAAATTCCAATATCATTTCTATATATTTCAAAAATTTCTAATAGAAAAGTTAAAAAGTTTATGTCCAAATTCATTTGAACAGATAAAAATCCGTTCGAATGAAATTATTAATCTCTATTTTTTTGTAATTTTTTATTTATACTTTAAATGCCGAAAAGTAACTCAAACCATATTTTATTTCAATTTTTATAACTCTAAATGTTCCCAAAATATAACTAGATGAATTATTTACGTAGATTTTATTGACGCTACAGTTATTACTGAAAACATACAAAATAAATAAATAGATAATCCTACTCCTAGTGGCAGTGATAGGGGTGATTGTGTGGGGTTAATAGTTTCCACTCATTTAAAAAAAATAATCATATATATTTATTAGTATTGTCTTTATTAAAAAAATTTTTTAACCCATTATCTCATATTATTCTTAATTGCCCCCACCACTACCCATATTCAATTATCTCTCAATATATATTTTGTCACATTTTATCATTAAAATTTTAAAAGACCTTCTATCCTTTTCATTTATCCAACCTTAATTTTTTTAATTATTATTTATTATTTATCCAATTTCATATATTTTTAGATAAACCTTATCTCTTTAGATGGGATAATTATTGTTATTATTATTTTAGTTTCTTTTGAATAGGCTTTTTTTTTTTTTATCATTATCATTCATTTCATTTAATCTTTTTAAATATGCCTTTAATTTTTTAAATGCGTCTTATTAAATACTTCATCACAAAATTTACAGGATCAATCTTACCCCAACCCATTATCTTTTTTTTTTTTTTTTTTTAATCTCTGCCGTTGTCTGCTCGTATTGGTTGATGGAGTAGCAGCCTGAAAATAAAAAGGTTAAAAAGTTAAAAAAAAAAAAATTGTCTACAGCTTAACTTTTGGAAAATTGGGATGTTATTTGGCTTAAATGGGGGAGGCTGCCATCGTGGGAAGTTATTTGAATATCGATATATTTAAATTATTAAGTTTTACTTAAACAATCCAACTACATTGTTTCTGAATTAACCGCACATTCGCTGTCAGCTCTCTCGGACCCATTTGTCTCGCGAGATGTGAC
>QLOD02168822.1:0-12193 GCA_003260245.2 Sideroxylon spinosum
ACTGTCCCCATTACTATCCCTAACTAAAAAAGTGTCATCAGAGATGAAATTCCGAACATCCTTGACGCCAAATAAATAATCAATATAACTGTAACTAGAACTGTCATTATCACTCCAACTATGAATGTTTTGATCTAAAAAAACGGTTCTAATGGGTTCACTCTGCAAAATTTTCACGTAAAAGTTCACAACTTTTCAAAAGAATTTGATACAAATCCATTGAAATGGAACCAAAAAATCGTTCCAAACAGTATCTCTCTCTTACTTTTTATCTTAAAAATCCAAAAATTACACTATTCATCTAAAAAAAACTCCATTTAGATTAAAAACACTAAAAACCAAACTTATCTTAAACTAAATTTTATCTTTTTCTTTTTTTAACACTCCAAACGTTACCATAACATACATATATATATATATATACATGCACATATAGGTAATAGGTATATCAACGGGGCGGTATGGAGAGGGTATGGTTATACCCGTCCCCCATTTAGCAATACCCGTACCCGTACCCGTCCCTGTCCCCGTTTCGGAGATGAAAATTTTTCCCATACCCGTCCCGCTAGTTAACGGATTCCCTGTCCCCGTCTTTGTTTACCCGCCAAACATAATAATTTTTTATTTAATTATAAAAAAGAATAAATTATTAAGAAAAAAATATAAAAAATATATAGTCCAAACTTAAATAAAAGATGATAGCTTTTACACTTTTCCTTTTAATATATATCTTATATTAAATAATTATTAAAATTAAAATATATAAATATATTTAAACGGGTACGGGGGTGGAGACTAATATACCCGTCCCCATTCCCGTACCTGTTCGGGTAAATCGTAACATTCTATACCCATCCCCGTTATCCATATCCCCATACCCTCCCTGAACGAGGCAGGTGAAATGGGTACCCACCAGGTACGGGTAATTTTGACATCCCTAATAGGTAATAGTAAAAACGAATACAGAAAGAAACAAAACAGAAAATAAGAGAAAGATTGCGAGGAGAGAAAAATTGGCAAATTTTAGCCGAGCTGTTAAGGTAATTTATTTTGTTTAATTTTTATTAATTAAAAATTAATATTATGATAATTTAAACAAACTAAATATATTGAAGGTGTAATGGCGGTGTTTTATTTATTGGATTTATATTATTAATTATTTTTTATATTTTAATCATTAAATATCTAATTTGTTTAATTTATTTGGGTTAAAATTATAACTCGGGAATCATCAACAGCAACCACCTAAATAATTTAATTATGTCAAAATATTTGTTCTTCAGGTGGGTGTGTTAAACTAGTTTAAAGGTAAAAGATATTGAATGTGAATGGATAAATTTTATTTTTATTATTAATTATTTGTGTTAATACGGAATGCTGATTATTTATAAATTATTTGTATTACCAGTGAATTGTGATTATTTATGAAATGATAAGTTTGAGAAGTAATATTTTTATTTGACCAAAAAATATATCTTATTGTATATTAGCATGGATTGTGTACATTAAACTTGTATTATGACAAGATGAAGCCAAAAAAAAAAAAATGTGAAGTCAAGTGGGACTAGAAAATAATAATAATAATAATAATAATAATAATAATAACAACAATGTCAAATGAGGCTAATGAAACATACTAATTAAAGCCATCGTCATAATTAAGTGCTCAACTCATAGACCAAATGGAATCAAATGTGCACTACATTAATATTTAAATTGATTATCATGCATAAGTCATGAGAGAGCTAATGGTTGATAAATAAAAAGTGGTGATAAATTGTGTGATGGGATGTTGTACAATTGTAAGAAATGATATATTAAAATTAGTTATGGTTTCTTTACAAGACATTTGTGATATAATTATTGTGAAAATATTTTAATATGTATTTATTATCTTTTATTTTAAGTGTAACACTGACACCTCTATTTTACATATTCTAGGTTGAGTTAGAAGTGACTGTACGTACTTAGAAGAGAACGTCAACTGTTTATTTTTGTATTTTAATCATAATCTAGTGTAGTTATTGGAGTTCGGATAAATAAATCTAAAATTACATTAGTATTAGACAAATATTTTGTTTAAAATATTTAAAAAATCATATGTTTATATATACTTAAGTACTCATGGGATTTTTTTTTTTTTATCTATTTTTTCTACGGTTATAATATAAACTTTATATGTTGAACTTTTCTTTTAATTTTTGTTTTTTTATAATTGTGAGTAATAATATATTATATATGGACAGAGGATTCAGAAATGTCTATTCTATTTAAATGATTAGATTTTTTTTTTTTTTTTAGTAATCCAAAACTCCACCAGTTTATTGCAATCTTCAATGGACTGCGTAGCAAGAAATTTATCTTAAAATAGGGATAAGACATTCTATTTAATATTTCTAATTCAAATTCTTGTCCTCTTATATATATAATAAAACTATTTAAATTATTAATTAATTAATGCACATTCACAATGAGATAATAATTTAAAATGGAAAACTATGGAGACATTAGATGAGCTTTCACAAGAATTTAAAGGTTAATTTTTAACTTTAGAAATTCCAATTTAATTCTGTAATTGAAAAATAATTTTGAATTACATTTTGAAGAGAAAAATGAGATTCTTAAAATTATATTTTGTTCTCACGCAAAGAATGAAAAAAATGTACTTAGATTAACATGTGAACTCATCTTTATTATATAAGATCAAGTGTTATTGTATTTTGTAATAATTAGTCTTCTTTCTTCCGTAAATCTTAGTAGCAGTCGTTTAGGTCCTTCTATTTATATTTACATATTTATGTTTTCTGATATCGTTTTTTTTTTTTTTTTGAAACAAAAACAAAATTACATTTAGAATGTAATTTTATTTATAATTATTAAATTTTTTATTTTCATGAAATATTTCATTTTATTAGTTTTAAATAATTTAATAGAATTTAAAAATATATATCATATCAATTTAATTATATTATTTATTAAAATAATTGAATAAAATGTGATTATAATATCATTTAATCTAATAAATATAAAATATATTAATTATAATTTCATTATATTATTTATTGAAAATAATTTTAGTTTAATAAAATATTTGATTAAAATAATTTACTTTAATGTGATCTAACAAAAATAGATAAAGTGTTAAAGTTGATAAAAATATTTACAACAGAAAAAAAAAAGTGAAAATATCTTTTTTTTTTTTGTTTAAGTTTTGCGGTTTAAGTTTTTATTTTTTTGGAAACAATAAAACATAAACAGATTGTAGAAACACATTTTTGTTATCAATTTACAAATTTTGAAAATATAAATAAAAATAAAAAACAAAAATGTTTCCAAACGGGACTTTAATATTCCTTAATTAAAAAATCTTTAATTGTAGTTGTTTTCTTGCAGTGGATTTGTACTTCAAATATTTATATGTTTTATTTATTTATTTCATAACAAAATCAATCAATCTTGAAAAGAAGGAAGAAATATTTAATTAATTATTAATTATAAATTCTTATAATTGTATTCTAATTATTAAATTTAATTATTTTTCTTCACTTCATTGTTAGCGGAACCCTTGTTTTATTGTATCACCATGGTAGTAATTGATTAAAGCTATAAAGTAAATCAAATTGTCCAAGTCTCCATTCAGTGATTGTTAGGCTCGATCGTTTGAACTCTATTTGAAATGATCGAATCTAAACTACCATTTTGAGGTCATTATGAGTTCGTTTGAAACACAAAGTTGATGCATGCACACAAAGTTGGTGGTTAAATATTTGGTAAAAATTTACAAAAGTTGATAAAAAAAATGTAAAAGTTAGTAAAAATTAATTTTGTATTAGGTGGAAGAAATTAGAAAAAGTTATAGAAATTTGATAAAAGTTTAATTTTTGTTTTTATTTTTTATTTTTGTATGTCATCCTAATGGCAGTGTTTGTTTGAATTTGCAATATTGTAAGACCCATAAATTTAATGTTTGTTAACAACAAAAACAAATGGGGTTGGTTTACCAAACCCTATTAAAAGTTATAAAAGATATTCTTAAATTTTTCTAATTTCGTTTAATCAAAATTTATCATTTGTCACTTCTATACCAATTTTTTTTAATTTTTTAATTTTTATTTTATTTATTTATTTATTTTTCCGTCCAAACAACACCTCAAAACAGGATATGTATCTTTCAATGGGTAGATACTTCTGTCAAAATTTAATTTCAAAATAAAAAATTATTTTCGATCACATATCATATTAAATTATATTTTTTATTCTATGTATATCTAATCTGTGATATTATTTCACATTATCCAATTTCTGGAAGGAAGGAAGCGTAAATCTTACGTGAATGTTGTGCTGTCCATGATCTCTATGAAGTGGTACTTATCCTGTAATCTTGATAACATATACGTAAATGTATGTATAATAGTTTTAAGACTTGGTCAGTCCATGAAAGAAGATGGTCAACTGATGCATCCCCTGGCACAAGACCTAATTCGAAAGCAAAATCACAATCAGCCATTCAAATATTTCGCCAGGGCTGCAATTTCTACCCCATTTATGCAAGGACTTTGTTTACCTAACTCTCAACGAAAAACATAAACTGGAAATTAATTTTCGTCAGCATGCATGATGTAGGGAAAGGGAAAAAAAAAAAGGAAACAAAAACAGTGTTGAAATATTCCAATGGCTAATTAAATTACATAGTAATAACTCCTGTAATTTACTCAAGTCTTTGTAGTTCATATAATTCTAATTGCAACGCCGTGTCATTTGCAATATGATCCACCCGTTTCGGATCGTTTTCAAAGAGCACTCAACAATAAGTGAACATTGTGCGACTAAAATTCAAAGATGATAAAGTAATTTATTCTCCATAAATTTCACTGAAGATCTCATGTACAATATGCAAGATTGTTTTACCGATTGATATTATCCAAAAGATAATTCTTCCCCCTCCGAAATGAGTGTAAGATAGATCATATTTGAAGCCTTTAATGGTATTGGTGTGGACTGTAAATAAGTCAGCCCCGAGTCCTCGCAATTGCGTGGAGCTTGCGAAGTAGTTGGATAACGCAGTAACGAAAATGCAGGGAGACCAAAACTCTCTCTATCAGTGAGTTTCCATGTCTCTTCAGTAGGTTGAACCAGAGGGAAGAAGGAATAATTTTAAATGGAAAATGAATACTTTTTCCGTGGTCGGCAAGTTACAAGTTAGATGGAATTTCTTAAACATGAGTATTCTCTCCGCTGAATGTGACTGGACAATAATCACCTCTAGTTTGTGTTTGTTTTGGGATTAAACGCGTGTAGTTGTAAGATTAATTTTATTCATTCGATGGAGTAGAATACTAATTCACCCTAGATTAGTAATCTTTCAAAGTGGACAATATAATATTTCAAGGAGAATGGGACGGTATAATACCTTTTTTGGATTTAATTTTTGTCAAAACTTTGAATTTCAAAAATTATTTTAATTAAATCACTTTTCTTATTTCACTTTATATCTTAGCAATCAAACGCCAATAAAATAATCACACATAAAATAATAACCTCATATTAAATCGAATTTTATGTGTTATTTCATGTTATTATTGATTCTTACCTTCTAATCCCCAATCAAATGTAGCGTTAGGGTAAGTTTGATATACAACTAAAATTTAAGGTTAAATATGTCGATGTGGTAATTTTTAATAAGGTAACATTTTAGATTTTAATCATGTTTGGTTATTTAATATGCAAATTCAATTTTTTAACCTCTTAAAAATTAATTATATTTGGCATGACAACTACATTGAGGAATATTTATTTATCTTTTGAAAGCCTAAAATATGAATTTGAATAAATAAATAAATTCAAAGATAACTCAAGTGAAATTTTATTAATTGACTAGAAGTCTATTGAGAAATATTTCTTAACTTTTTGATAAACTCAGGATGTCAATTGATTTTAGCCAAAAAGGGTCTTAAGAGTAAAATATATATATATATATATATATATATATTTTTTTTTTTTTTTTTTGTTTGCTTGAGTTTAGATTAGGTCCAAATTTGCTTCCCTGATAAGAAAAATATTAAGAAATCTAGAATGTGAATATGGAAAAAATTCAACCCAACAATAGAGGGTAATTTTTTTGCCATGAGTTCTTATCAAATCAAAATTTATTTAACTATTAAAATTCATGTTAATAAATATTTTTTAACTTTTTGAAAATACTACAATTAAAATTTGAGACAAAACAATTTTAGTAGTAAAATGATTATTTTATAATCCGTTGGATCAAAATTTGTTCAAATAATAAATAACATGTTGAAAGAATATTTATAAGATTTTTTGAAGGCCTAGAATACAAATTTGAGCCGAAAATGGGTATAGGATAAAATTGTAAATTTTTGTGTTAAGCTCTATTCAGGTCGAAATTTGTTTAAGAAATATGTCCATAAACATTTCTAACTCTTTTGGACTACTCAAAATGTGAATCTGAGCAAAAAAAATTGGCCAGGTGAAAATTTATTTAGTTGATAAGAAATATATTAATGAATATTTTTACATATTTGACAAAAATGCAAATTTTTGAATCGACGGATTCAAGAGTAAAGTAATTTTTTCCCCCTCTTTTTATAGAAAGTTTATTGCTCAATAAAAAAATTAAAGAAAACTGAATGTCTTTTAATACATCTTACTCCAATAAATTTCTTTTCCCTTGCCACATCTCCTTAAATGTTAACATTTAGTCTGTTTAATTGAAAATTTTAGATGAAAGAATATAAGTAATACCATAAGATAATAGATGGAATTAGATATAACATGAGACTAATTATTTATGCAAAAAAGAAATTTAGTGTTTGGTTGGTAGGATATAAAATGGAATAAAAAAATATGATTTGGTTTAAAATGTGACAGTAAATAATTTTGAACCTTTAAATTTTAACGAAAAACAAATCCAATATGGACTATAAATAATACCACACACTCCTTATAGGATGCCTCTCTAGCATTTTGGAGGATATTGAATCCTGTTGGGATTGAATGTCCCTCAACTACAAAACTAAACAAGCACTTCACATATATGGGATCCAGAGATGGTAAGTCTTATTCCTTAAATTTATCCTGCTAACAAACAAAACCTTAACCCTTTAGGAGGGTAAAAGTTTAACTTTTTAAATTTTATGGAGTGCAATAAATATAATTAAAAGAATATTAAAAATTATAGAAGTAACATCTATTCCCTTTTAACTCTATATCAAAATTCACTATCAAAAATTATTATTTTATGATCCTATTTATTACGTTTAATTAATAAAAATTAAACATATTATATACAATCATAAATGCTACCCTCCCTATTTATTTTAATTTTTATTGATAGACTTGACTACGCGCACAGAATGGTTATACAAGTATATTTGAGGTTATATAAAATTATATATATTTATAAAAGTTACTATTTCATTCTTTATATAGTGAATGAAAAATTTTAATTTTATAATTTTATAATTTATATTTATAAAAATTTATAAAATTTTATATATATATATATATATTGTTTTACGCGAAACAGAGCTAAGAAATTCAGATGATTTTTAAAAATTATAATTATGCTTCCACCAACCCCGTCATGGTTGCGTGTATAATGTAATTGGGTGCCATAAAAGGTCTTTGCCTGGCATATCCAACCCTGCAAAAGGCCTGCCGATGAATTCTTAACGTTGGTACAGAAAATATAAAAGGTATGTGATAAAATCCCCTAGCTTAGTGCCTGGATATGCAAGCATTCGGGAAAAACATTCTTGATCACACAAAGTGTAAGGGATGGGTTGTACTCTTCGAATGATTACATTTAAGACTATATAATTAGTATTTAATACTCAACACATCACCACACTAAATGATTTTTCCTAAAGAGGAACGCAATGATAATTTTCTTCCAACTATTTGTCATAAGTTTATTCTGACATTTAGACTATAAATAGAACATTAAACACTAAATACCCTAGGTATGCTCACTAATACTTATGAAATATTGTCAATTTATTTTACGAATCTCTCGAGTTATTTCTGACTTTACCATCGAAGATGTTATGGTCGGAAAATCTTCTCGACCTTCTCTTTTAACTTCTTTCTCTTTTCATGCTTGAGCAACTTTCATATTGTGGATGTAGTGAGCACGTTCGGCAGTATTTTTTATTGCCAAACAATTAAGGTGATGTTTGAATGGTAAAAAGTATAAAGAAAATATAAAAATCAGATGTAAAGTTGATATATTACAAATTTTAACTAAAAAGAATTGAAAAAATCTAATAAAAGTTGATATATTTTGATAAACCAAGTTAGATAAGAAACAAAAAAAAAAAAAAAGATATTTAATTGGGATTTTGACAAAGTGATAGTTCTCAACAACCCTATCATTAAGTGTCCTTGAAAGCCCCCAAGGCTTAGGCTCAGGCTTAATTAGGCTTGATTTGGATTTTTTTTTTTTTTTTTTTGTAAAGACAAAAGAATTAATTTTTTTTGTTAATATGATATTTTTATCATTCATAATTTAAAAGAGGTTTTAAATATAAGAAGATAAATTTAATTATTTGTAAAAACATTGAGTAACCATGAGATGAGAAGCTCCAAGAGCTGCCCAAACAAAGCCCTAGTTTGTGTAGTGTATATCAACGGCAGTTAAAGAGATTTTTGTAATGGTACAACCCAAACCTCAATAATCAGAACAGATTCTTGAGATAAGCAACATGTTTAATAATCGGTGCCATGTAAGAAAAAAAAAATTAATTAATTCAAAAGGTTCAACTCTTAGTTTACCTCTACAATATATATATATATTTTTTTTTTCTTTACATGAAAGTAGGAATTACCTTGGCTCAGACGAAAATTATATTATCTTTTTTTCTATAATATTTCCATTACGAGTTATCATGATTTAGTTTTGTGAATAATTTTAATTTAAATATGTTACAATTTTATTTGATCATTTACTGAAATTCTATGTTTATCTATGTAAATGATAATTTTTCAAGGTTGATATATTTTTTAAGATATATACATTATACATACATATATATATATATATATATATATATATATATATATATATAATTTTAGTAAAATTCGTACATTACACGAACCTAATCAGCAGCGTGTACGCTTAAATTGGCTTGAGCTCGTACCAATAATTTAATTAGAATACCAGGACACAATTATCAGGCAATGCCTCTGCAGCTCTGCTACAATACAAAGTGATCAATCAAAATTAGGAACTGAATCACTGTGTTACAAATTGCATAAAACCAAATCAATCAAAAACACATGGAGAAAGAAAGATGGTTCAGCTATGACGATGAGCTACACATCAACGAGCGCAAGAGAGATGCAATCCATATATGTGTCAATTAAAGATGTGTTAGGCCATCGCACTAATCTATTTTAACCTTTTTTTTCAAATATAATAAAAAAACTATTTTTTTTTATTTTACAGATATCCAATAATATTCTATATCAACATCTCTAAATAAAAAATTTAAAATATTACATAATTATTTATTTAATAAAAAATAATGACCAACGAGCCAACAAAGAGGGGTTAACACGAAACGATCAATTAATTAAAGCGGTCGCACTTGCTAGTTCCACTATTTTTTACAAAAATAATATTTTAATCAATTTAGGTTTTTTACACTTAATTTGTTAAGGGAATCACATAGAGACCCAAATACCTCTAATAAACAGTTTTGGATTAAAAATCATAAAAACTTTTAAATTCATTTTAAAAGTATTTTAAAAATGGCTCAACGCGACACAGTCTGATTATTGAATATATGTTGAAGTTTTGAAAATATTTAGAAATATTAAGAATTCTTCTAAAAATAGAAATTAAATGAGCGTAAAAGTAAAAAATAAAATTTTACAAGCACGTGCAAAGCAAAAGCAAATTAATCCTTGCTTCAATTTCCACAGGTGATGGTCCCATTTAGTTCTTTGGTTTGTACTTCTAAGTGATCAAACAAGCATAGTAGACAATGGACGCACTCAATGTCAATGGCCCAAGAAAAAGGCATACTTTTATCTTCTTCAACTTTACTTGTGTGTGGGCTTGATTAAAAAGGATTAAATAATTGGTAAAGTATCTCTCAGAATATAGATACAATTAATTTGATGTAATCATGGGTAGGGCTAAATTCATTCTAAAGGCAGATTTAGTGGATTCCACCCAACTCTTTCTTTCTACACCTCGCCCTGATTGAAAGAAAAAATGGAAATGGAAATGGAAATGAAGTAGAATGGGCCAAGGTAGCAATACTTTTAAACATGCCCAAAGGGGGATGGTTTCAAAGAAAAAGCAAAGCTATTAAACCTATGCTAATTTTTTATCCATACTAAAGCTTTAACACCAAGAATTAAAAGTTGGGATGGAGGATATATATATATATATATAATTAATAAAATATAATATATTTTAAAAATATCTCTCTCACAAACTATAATCAATAGTTAAGATTGAGTTTTACATACAAATGAGTGATTGAGATTTTTTACCAACAAAACTTTCCCTACAAACTCCTACCTTCCCCTTAAACATACATATATATGTACTAATATGTACAGTCTTTTTTGCACTTCCAATCTTCCAACGAAAGCATCTTTTTTCTCTCTCTTTCTTTCTCTCTCTCACATTTCAGAAAAATATTCAATTCTTGACTTTTTTTAAATTATTAAATTTATTTTCTTATATATTAATTTTTTTAAATTATACAAAATATCAAATTAATAAAAATTAATTACTAAAAATTAATTTTTTTGCTTTTCAAACAAAAAAAATTAATTTTTTTAATTTAATAGGGTGTTTAAAAGACAAAAAGTTAGTAAAATTGTAATGCGTCAGTAACTTTTAATGTTTGGAGAACAAAATTGAAATTTTTTATAGAACTCAGTAACAAATAACATGTATCTACAGTATGCTTCAATTAAAATTAAATGTGCTTATTTAAATTTGAAATTTGTTAGTACATTTTTCATTTACATGTAGTGTTTATGGGTGAATAACTTCATAAATCCAATGTCATTTAGACATGAAATTAAAAATTTTGAGGTTTTGTAAAAGAAAGATGTACAAGCATATTTAATTTTAAATACATACATATTTAATTTTAATTAAATAGTATTGTAAATATTATATATAGGCCCATCTGTTTACAAGACCTTATCAAAACCATTACTCCTTGAATAAAAAGAATATGCGGTGCAGAGGGTCAGACCTATCTATGTATCTGCAAGCTGGTTACTGCCTCTTAATGTGGACCATGCAAAAGCTTCTGGAATTCAAGTAATCCGGCACTAATAGGAGACCTTCCAATCTAAAACAGCTTGTTGTTGATCATCTTAATCATTCAGTGCATATATATATATATACACGCACATGTAACCTTATTATGTTTGTCTTTGGATTCTTTTCCTAGCCCACTTAGCCCCCAACAAATTAGGTGAGCTTGGTCTCTGGCTGTTGTAGTGTAGATCCTTTCCACTTCATTCCTTTCAAGTGGACCTTTGGATTCTATAACATAGGAACATGTGGTGGGTGATGCTATTCAATTATTGTTAGCAAGGCTACATAACAAAAAAATAAAAAATAAAAAAACCAAAAAAATATAACCAGACTAATATCAATACTTTTGAGGCTATCATTTTAAAATAATAAGACCATAAAATATATTCTAATTTTGATATTATCATAACATATTTTGATTAATTTTTTAATAAATTTTTAGTATTTTATGAAAAAATAACTAGAAAATAATATCAAAATGATGTGTAGTGCATATCACCTTAAAACATAAAATTTACTAAAATATAGTTTATTGGAAAGGCTTATAATGTCACATTATTTTGGTATCTTTTTTTGTCAAACTCAAGGGTAAACTAGAATTTTTCATTTTACAAATAGAAATTGTATCAAAATGATGTCTCAATAGTACCTGTATAATAAAAATACGTATTTATGAGTTGTTATTTACAGTGATTGGCTCGTAAGAGATTATAGAAATAAAATTTTACCAAAAGGAATGTCCAGCAAAAACAGGACACCGGGAGTCATGAAGTACAACTGTACAAGGGTTAACAAATATTAACTCACTGTCCAAAACACACCTTAATTAATTTTCTGCGCCGCTCATATCAATATATATATATAGCTGGCCTGGAAAGGGGC
>QLOD02168860.1:0-12187 GCA_003260245.2 Sideroxylon spinosum
CTTCTATTTTCTGGCATTTTTATTTATTTAGTTTTCTTTTATTAGTTTTTTCTCACTTTTTTTTTTCCTCGAAGTACAACTTTAATAAATTTATAATTATTTATATTATCCCGTGCTTTGCACGGGCGCCTTCTACTAGTATACGTGTACGTTTGAATAAAGATTGCAAGATACTGAAAAAAGAAAAGGGGAAAAAAAAAAGAATGAGGAAATTATGCAAAGGTTAAAGAGAGTTGTCTCACTTACTCTTTACGCTTTCAACTGATGCTGATGATAAGCTCTTCGATCTTGGGCGGAACCTTCTTGACCAAGTCCGGAGGGCAAGACTTGATGATTAACTTGTTGAGTTGGGGCATCATTTCTTCCTCCACTATTAACTCCTTCAGGCGAGGTAAACCTTTAATTATCAGCACTTGTAGTTGAGGAAAGTTATGAGGTGGTCCTCCTGTTTCTGTTCCTCTTTCAGCACTAACCTTCATCTCCTCCCCCGCATAGGAATCCCAAAGCAATTTGAGGATCTTCAAATTGGGCAGTTTCTTCAGAGTTTCCATTGGGTCCTTTTCCAGCTGACTATACTCGAGGGTAAGCTTGGTGAGATTTGGAGGCAGTACTTTTTCTGTCAAGTCCACCATTAGTCCTCCCAAATGCATCCTGAAAAGATTCTCGTATGAAAACAGTTTCAGATCCTCTATATTATATCCTGTAGTCTCATATAAATTCTTCAATCGCAAGATCTCTAGCTTGGTTGATGCAGTGGTCACCGAATCTAACAATGCCTTGACGTTTGTTAAGTCACCGCCCACAACGGTAACCCCCAGTTTTCTCAAACTCTTCAATTTGGGAAACCAGTGCCTAGGGCTTGATTTAGGAAAGTACAATTTATAGAGGGTTTGGAGATTTGTATTAGAATAAGCTTCAATTGGATGATGGAAGTGCTTACCCCCCATCTTGTTGAGCATCCACCCCCTTAAATCCATTTCAATTACAGATTTATAACCTAGCACCAGGTGTCTTAACTGCTTCATCTTCCAAATACAAATCGGAATGGATATGAAATGGCTTTCTCGAAGATCCAACGTCTGTAGGTTTTTGAGATTGCTAATACTGGAAGTTAGTTTGGAACCATCGAACAACTTCAATTGAACATGAGTCAACATACTCAAATGTCCAATATTTCCCAATGGGTGACTCAGTCTTAGTACTCTAAGCAATCTCAAGTCTTCAAAAAAATTCTCCGGAACGGCGTCCTCTCCTCTCTCAAACGAAAGCATTGAACGTAGCCTTGGTGTTTTATAATTCACAGAAATGTAGCCAAACAGGTCATGGATGGTCACCCGGCGTACTTTCATACCGGAATTGCCAACAGCTATATCATTCCCGGTGTCGAAGAAGTTAATAGCCCTGGCCACCCTTACAGAGAGATCGTGCAAAATATCATGAATGCGACATGTTTTAATCCTTCCATCAAATCTTCTCCGATCAACTTGAATCAAGTTCCTAGCTATTAACTCATCTAAGAGATCCTCTCCAACTTCCTCAACTTGTCGCACTCCACTGCCTCGAATAAATCCTTCCGCTGCCCATAAATTAATTAGGTCAAATACATGGATTTCATAGTCCTCCGGAAATAACCCAAAATACAAAAAGCATGGTTTCAGTCTTGAGGGTAAATCTTTATAGCTCAGATAAAATATCTTTGTACATAGATCCTCCTCCTGACCCATGCTTTCTAATACGCCCTTCCAAGAATGTACTGTTTTCTGCTTCAATCTCAACATGCTTGCTGTTAATACAATTGCAAGGGGCACACCCTTACATCGATGTAATATCTGCCCACTAATTGCTTCCAACTTAGGAGAAAGGTGATTGTTTGTTTCTTTCATGTTCTCATGAGGAGGGGCCCCAATGATTTTGAGAAAGAGTTTTTCACTATTTTTTGAGTCTAAAGGTTCTAACTGATATAGAGAGTTCTCCCCACCTACATGTACACCAACATCTTTGTTTCGAGAAGTAAGGACTATTTTACTCTCATGATTTTTAGGAATGCCAATCTTTAAATAATTCCATGTTTCAACATGCCATATATCATCTATGAATATTACATACCTTTTCTGTCTCAAAAAATCTGATAAATTGTGCTCGACATTCTCCTTGAATTTCTCTTTCTCCAAACCCACTTGTCGTGCTATGTCACGCAAAAGCTCTAGTACATTTGGCAGCTGAGAAACACAGATCCATGCTGCACAAGCAAACTTTTGAGTAACAGCATTGTAAACTTTCTTAGCGAGGGTTGTCTTACCCAAACCCGGCATTCCAATGATAGAAACCACGTGATCATTGCTATCGAGCACTTTGTCCTCCAATTGTTTAATGTGCTTATCAAAACCAACAGGATCTTCGTCAACATGGGGGAAAGATCGCCTTGGATCCCAAGTGTCTCCTTTATCATCAAAGCCACTTCTTTCTTGAATTCCATAAGTTGTTCTTACACGGTCGATGTCCTCGATCCTTCTTTTGATGCCTTCAATCTCCACAGCAAAGTCACGAGCAGTTTTGTAGTGTTTGGGAAGGCAAGCGGCACTTTTGAACCAAGCAACACCACCCTTCCTCTTGTAGCTGCTGCACCTTGATGCTAGCTTAGGAAAGTAGGTGGCAATAATGTCCTGGACATCATAAGAAAGGTCCCATATATTTCTAACCAAGTTGGTCACTCCTCTGCTTTGCCATTGCTTGTCTTCAACATCGTCCAAATAGGCTTGGATGTATCTCATTTCATTTTCGATCCATTCCAAGTCTTCTGTCAAACTGAACAAGCGGAGACCTTCCTGGACAACTAGATTGCCCAGCACCACTGCAGCTTGTCTCAAAACTGCAGTAGCGCCAGCAATTGCAAAATCAGCCATCGATCTTTCCTTTTTGTGACTGCAATTAATTCGCCAGAAAGAGTTGAGGAGGTACAAGGCTTCAGCTGTCGTTGAATAAACAGAGGGGTCTGGATTTCTTTTGGTTGCAGTGCTTGTTTGTTGAGATCTATAGAATACTTGATAGCTTCCAAGTGAACGACAACCTACATAATTACAAAGATTAATCAAAGAGAGCGGCTTTGACTACCTAAACATTAAAGAAATTGATAGATTTTTATTTTATTTTATTTATTTATTAATTTTTTTTTTTTGGGGGGGGGGGGGGGGGGTTGTGGGATGGGAGAACTAAATTGATAGATTGATCTAAGTAATATTCCTAGTTTGAACTTAAAAAAAAAAAAAATCATAAAACAAAAGGGAATGCTACAAGCCAGCCCCCGTCGAAAAATATACCATTATCAAATTGGAATATTCCGAGTAACAAACCGCATTTCTAATACGCTTAAAGACACTAATATTATGCTTGGAATAGTAGAATTGATGAAATTTCATTCCATTGGAATGAAAATAAAATTTTATTAGTTGGATTTGATTTGATTATATAACTTAAAATTTGGAATTTTTATATAAATTAAAATTAAATCCAAAATAGTAAAATTTGATTTTTTTTTTTTTAAACAATCTAAGTGGATAAATTTATTCTCATTTATCATATTTATTATATTTTTTTATTTTTTATTAATATGGTCAAATTTGATATTTCTCTTAAATCAAATCACTTCAATTCTTAAATTCAAATACATTCCGAATTCAAAAATTTTATTTACCAAATAAAATAAAATTAATGATTTATTTTTAAATCAAACCAATTACAAAATAGGAATGTTTAAAGGCGGAGGATAAAAGAAGACGGCTGTCGCCTGAAAACGTGTCTGTTTATAATGTTGGCCACGTATTCACAAACAAATCATGAAAAACCTCATTTTCAACAATACTCATAATACCAACCAGAATTATTGTTACACACTTTTATGGAACAAAAGATTTAGGGGGATTTAATTTTATTCAGTAAGAATTATCTTTAAATTTCATGTTTTAAATAAAAATAAAATATTTAATGAATTAAATTCTATTTCATTTGAATTTTTTAAAATTTTAAGATTTTCATATAATTTTAAATCACATCTAAATTGATGAAATTTGACGAAAATTCTTTTATTTTTATATAAATTGGATAAATTTAACCTTACTTTCCCTTTGGGATCTTTTTCAAATATAAAAAATTTATTAAATGTAATGGGTCAAATTTGTTATTTTTTCAAATCAATTCAATTCTGTTTAAGTTCTGATTATAGAATTTCAATTTAGTTTGTAAATTTAAATGTGTGTCCAAAATACAAAATTTTATTTGTCAAATGAAATGAAATCTTTATTTTAAAATGAAGTCAATTTTAATAGTAAAATATTTTCAAACAAAATGAAATTTTCCCCACCAACAGTACCATTACAACGCAACAATGAATAATACATAGCCCGTGAATTTTATAGTGCCTCAGATCATGAAACTTAAGGTCAGGTCGTCTTTTACAATCATAATTTAAATGCAAGTTTCGTTTCCTTATATCTAAGTTTATGTGCAATTGTTATTTTATCCAAGAAATACTAAATATCCCTTACTAGTTCCCAAAATCTTAACCAGTTTGAACCTTACATTGAGTTTTTATTTAGTTTGGACATTTTATATAATTTACACTCAATATTTTATATTTAAATAGTGCAATATTTTATATTCATCATTGTGTTAATAGTTCAGAAATTAAAATTAAATGGGTTGTCGTTAATCAAAGCCATGAATTGCTTAAATTTAGTTTCTACAGAAGAAATAGATTAGTATTAATACGTTGTGTATAAAAAAAAGTAATCAATTCGAAAAAAAATCTTCAACATAAAATTGATAATTAAGCATTTAAATACGTTTTAAAAAACTTTGAATGCGTAAATATTCCATTTTTCTATAAATGCTTTTTAAAAACCAGAATTAAAAACTCAAATTTTTAAAAGAAATTATAAATAAAATAATATATAGAATATAGTGAAATATAAATTAAATGTTTGACATTTAATAGGAAAAAAATTTTATTCACATTACACTTAATAATAAAATTGGGAATGATTTTCTAGAGAATTTAGTTAAATTATTTTAAATAATTTTGAAGGCCAATATTCAAAAATATTTTTTTAATTCTTTTTGTTTTTGCTTTGTTTGAACTGGACAAATAAAATTACTAAAATTAAACTAGAAAAGACTTGCAAGTTTTGTGGAAGTTCTCCCCCATTGAATGCATTCAATGTAATTAAGATATATAACAATCTTGCACAATTAGTAGTCTAAAATCTTCTCATAAGTGACAAAGCCTTACCCGGTAAGTTATTGGATCATCAGCTATATATATCTTTTTTCATCTTTTCCGTTAAATAATTATATATATGGGTTTATTTCACCTACACCCCTTGTGTATTGACTTTGTAAACTTAGATTTCACGAGTTTTATAAATGTGTATCTAAAACTCTTGAAATTTGTGTTACATTTACTCAAACTTTTTTCTATTAAATTTTTCATCCAAAAAGTAATTTTTAACCAATTCAATACTATGAAATTACATTTATACTCTTAGTATAATAAAAAATATTTATATTTTAATAAGGTGTATCTTCTTTTATATATAAAATTACACTATTTAATTTTTTATTGTTATTATTTTCTTGTGAATCTTTTCAATATTAGTATTTTAAATTATTATGCCTTACATTAATATTTTAGATTATATTATACATAAAATAGTAATTTTACATATATATATAAATTATTTTTACTTTTTCTATTAATAATATAATAAATTCAACATGAAAGAGGGAAAAATATAGGCTTCTTTTGATTTGTTTTTCTATTTTTTGTTTTTGTTTTCTATTTTCTGTTTATAGCTCATTTTTCATTTTGTACTTTTGAAAATAAGGAAAACAGGTCAAGCGCATTTGATCACTTGTATTTCAAATTTTGTTTTAGAAAACAGAAAATGAGTTTATATATAAAATGAAAAGTGACAAAAAGTTATTTTGAGCATTTTCAAATTAAAACAAAGAAAATCTTAAAATAAGGAAAATAGAATATTTTCTATTTCCTTATTTTGGGATTTTTAAAGCATAAAACACAAAAAATAGAAAAGTAAACCAAATGTCACCTTAATTTCTCTTTTTCTTTCACTTATTTTCTATTAGTATCAAACAATAACGGATGACCTTACTTTCAATTTTCTATTTATGTATTTTTATATTAATAATAAGGGTATAAAGGTAATTTTATAATATTAAATTAGTCAAAAGTTACATTTTAAATGGAAAATCTAATAGAGGGAATCGAAGTATATATTTATGAAACCTATAAAATTTAGGTGTATAAACCGAAACCATAGGAAGTGTAAGTTAAATAAACCTTATGTATATATTGCAATTTTTTACTTGTTATGTTATGTTATGTTATGATAGAATGATATGTAATTTTAAGGATCACCCTAACTAGGCAACGCAAGGCATAACAACTGTGATAATTTGAGAGAGAGAGAGAGAGAGAGAGAAACAACTACACTCCAGCAAATCCAATATAGAAAGATAGCATGAACCCATTTCAACCATAAGTTTTATGAAAACAATAACACAATCGAATATGTTATTATAACCCATATGCTAATTAATGGAAAGATAGAGAAACAGAGACTACTAACCAAGCAAAGAGACAGAGAGCAGATAGCAGTCTGAGGAGAGAGAGAGAGAGAGAGAGAGAGAGAGAGAAAGAGAGCGCGCAAAGAAAGAGAAACCTGATCGACTATTACTTCCCCCCCGCCTTCAATGTCTTCCGAAAGTCTTGGGGCAAATGAATATGTATGTACTCTATGTATGCATATACACAAACAAATCTGGTGATTCCAAATGAGAAACCGTGTTTTCAACAATACTCATTGACCAACCAGAATTTACTCTTAAAATTTTTCCCCACCAACAGTACCGTTACGATGAAATAATGAATTACATAGCCCGGGAGTTTTATATTACCTCAAATCATGAAACCTACGGTCAAGTCATCTTTGACAATTATAATTTAAATGCAATTGTTGTTTTTCCTATGTCTAAGTTAAGTGCCATTGTTACTTTATCCAAGAAATGCCATCGTTTAGTTTAGTTTAGTCTAATATATAATTTGATCTTGTTAGCCACCCAATGATCCTAATCTGTCTTCGTTTTCTTCTTCCTGTTCTTTTAGGTTAGGTAAAATGTCACTTTTTCAAAATAATATTAATATGTTCTCTCTGCACAAATCCAAAACTCAAAACATGAACAATGGATAACCTCAATTATTGTCTAAAACATTATATATATATTTATGTCAAATGTAATGGGAGAAAACTTGTGGTGTCTTCAAGGGTGGACCAAGGAAATTTGGGAGTTAAAGCAGAAAATTTGATGAAATTTAGGTAGATATACAAATTTGTATATTGCGCAGAGAAAGGATGTGCTATGATTGTCATGAGTGGAAATCTTATTTATTTTTTTTCAAAGAAAAGATGTATTAAAAAATTATAAATTTGTTAAATAAAAATATACTTTTTTTGCAAAGAGGTGTCGCATTTTAAGATAATATTATTATTTTTTTGTGCAAATTTTCATAAAATCTCTTAAAGCGGAAACGTAAATGCACAAAAAATATCATATTCGTAAAACAGAAACATAGATGCACCCTATGAATTTGGTTCAACCTGTAGTTATATATGAACTAACGGACGGTATCAATTTAGCAACACCTCCCCCCCCCCCCGGAAAACAAGCTATAGCGCTTACTTTTGATAATTATATTGAAGCACATAATTGGCAGACTCCCTGCTAATCCGAGTGAACATTCAAACATTGTCCTAAATTCATTCTTGAAAGATACTTATCCATAAGCTTTTGCAACTCAATCATAGATGATGGAATCATCAAAGATTTGACCTTTTTGAACTCTGTCTATAACTTACTAAAGGCTCGGGGAACAACGAGCGATAGTTTGATCTTTTTTTTTTTTTTTTAAATTTTCCCCACTTAATGGATAAGGATAAAGACAAGATATTATTTTTGAAGAGAGAAGAAAACTTTCTAATGGAGGGAAAAAAAAGTAATAGGTATTATCGATGGATTTTTTCTAGACAGAAAAAAATTAGGATAAATGAATGAAGATTAGTTGATTAGGAGAGAATCTAAGTGTTTCATAAAAAGAGATAGGGATGAATAAATTAATTTTAGAGAAAATGTAGTTTTTTTTTTTTTTTTTAAAAGAAAGAGATAGATATACGTAAATGAGGATAAGAGAATCTAAGTTGGGAGAGAGAATCAAAGTATGAGGAGGGTAATTTTGTTAATAAAAAAATAATATCAAATAAGTTTTATTCGTAAAAATTTTAATTTATAATTATCATCACCACATATATATATAGAGGCATGTGCAGACTGATGAAGAGGTAAGGTGGGCAAGTGATCCCCTTGATTTTGAACATAAAATTACTAAAAATAAACTTAGTATTTTAGCTTTATTAAAAAATAAAATTAATTTAAATTTAGGGTACTTTGTTTTTATTAAAAAATTAAGATTAACTCAAAAATTTTTAGCATAAAAGAAATGTACAAGAATCGAACCCAAAGTATTTTTTGTGAAATAAAATATATTCTCCTACTAAACTGTAGAATACTTTTGTTCATAATATTAAAAAAATATAATATAATAAATTTTATAAATAATTGAACCTAACAATAATTATATTTTTTTAGTAATGAGGAATATTTTTATTAAATTTCAAGTTCTGCTAAATGATTAGTTGAACTATAAAACTATTAAAAGCATATTTATTAGTTTAATACCTAACAATGATTCTATATATCCCTAAAAAGTACATTGTTTATTCTCTACAATTCCTATATAACTCGTTACTCTCTTCTTAAATATACCTGGTGTCCTATTTGGTCAAAATCTTAGATCTGTCCTTGACGTTATCCAAATTTTGCAACCTAAAGTTTCGGCTTAGATTTATTCTACCATCACCGCTCCTTTATCGTGCACCAGTGACCGCTCATCTATTTTGTATTGATAACTATAGGTAGTGACGGGTGTACGTCGTCCAAAATCATCACAATCATAAGATGTTATCTCTTATTTAAAAATTAACTGTGCAAAACTGAGCGGTGAATGGTGTAGGTTAAAAAACGGTCGGTATAGCTTTATTGTTCATCTTAAATGCCAGCTGATAGGACAGACTCTTAGGCCATGTTTGTTTGTAGGATAAAACGGGGGATTGGATTAAAGTCCACTATTTTTTATTAAGTTGACTTTAGTCCCATGTTTGGTTTGCAGTATTAGAACTCCAGACTGGACTTCATATCCCCCAAAACGGGGGATGAGTAATACCATGGGGGATGTGGTATTACTCATCCCCCATCTTCGGGATTTGTTTCCCTCCAAAATCCAAAAGTTCATAATTATTTGATATTACATCTTATATCAAATCACATCTTTTATCCCACTTTATATCCCACCAATCAAACATTATATTTATAATCCCACATCAAAAACTAATCCTATATTTTATCCAATCCCATATATTATCCATGGTATTACTTATACCCCATCGTCCAATCCCTCCAAACAAACATATCCTTAGTGTCTTACTTAATTTTGCAGCTCTGTCACAGTTTCAAACTTTGTAAATGCCCTTTTAACAATTCACTACAGTTTCAAACTTTGTAAATGCCCTTTTAACAATTCACTACAGTTTCAAACTTTGTAAATGCCCTTTTAGCAATTCACTTTTCCTTGAAAATAATTGTTATTAACTGATTTCATTACAGGAGAAGGAGAGGAGAGATCGGTAAAGGAGGAAAAATGAAGTAAAAGAACGGAAAGATTAAGAAATGAAGGTAAAAAAAACAAAGGTTAAAGACGGAAAAAGAATGCAATGTGGAAGAAGCAGCAACATACGTAGTATATGCTTCCACCACTAGCATGTATAATAAGATCTGACTTATTTTGACAATTTATTAAGAATTCAGGTCATTTTAATTTTGGACTTAAGTTTTAGTTCTGCGCTTAATATTCATTTTATGTTTTATTTTTTTTTTTTGGGTCGAATTGAAATAAATTTGGTGTTGTGGGCCAATGGACACAACCTGATTTTTCCTTTTTTTTTTTTTTTTTTTTTTTTTCTTTTGTGGTGTGTGTGGATACATGTGAAAGAAAGATATTTGGAATTGGGGCATGATTCTTAACTATTGCTTCCAATTTCCAGCTTATGACGCTGACAATATTGGATTGTTCTGAATTCAGAATCACTTTGTCTAAGGCGTAGCAAACTATTTGGAAGTTTAAGACAAAAAAAAAAAAAAATATATATTTGGGCCAGAAAAAAATATTCATACGTTTAACCAAAGCCACCACAATATTAATAAAGGCCTAAGACAAATTTCATGATTAGGCCATTTTTATAAAACTAATATAAAATTTTTAGTATAATATACAATATTTTAGAATTTTTATTTAAAAATAAATTTTCTAACTATTTGAGATATAAAATTACTTATTAAATTTTAGTATAATTGTTTGAAAAATAATTTCGAAACAATTTTTCAAATTGTCGAATCATCCCAAATCCACATAATAAATAATAAAATACGAAGGTATTAAGAAATAATAAGAGAAACATTTTCTAGGGAAAAATCTCAAAATAATTTCCTCTAATTCAGGTTACAAGTATCTACTCGAAAGCTCTACAAATTCTTGCACGACTTCTTTTAAGCATTGCTCAAACCCATGATTAACCTATACAAAGTAGAAACTTTTTGAATTCTTAGAAAGTTCACAGACTTAACAAAAAGTGAAGAAAAACAAGAAAAAGACTTATAAACTCACAAAGAAAAAATTATCTCTCTCACAATCCTCTATGACATGCCCCTTTCACATAAAAAGTAGTGCTGTGACTCTTTAGTATTTAGAAACTTGTACAAGTTTTTCTTGATTTACAAGAACTCAATCTTCATTCAATCTCCTTCTTTGTTTAGTTTTCCTAATTATATATATTATGAAACCCAATACTTGTCCGATTCAGAAACTTAATTCATATCCGATTAGGAAACTCCATCATTATTTGATTTTGAAAACGTTAAGTCTCATTACCTGTCCAATTAGGAAATCATGTCCTTAATTACAATTTTAATTCTTTTGTTTGGGTTGACCATAAATTTAACTTTACACAACTATTATATAATTAATTTAGAATTGATAACCATTAACTATATTTTTCTAATTGTGTAAGTCACTTCTAAAATTATAGATGATGACAACGTCTTATCATTGATGAAAATAAAAAGAAATAAAGTCTATTTAAATTAATTTTTAATAGATATACAAAGTATTATTTCTATAAATTAAGATAAGTTCTAAAACTATATATTTAGATTAAGATAAATGGTGAAATTAAGAAGAGAATAAATTTAAAATAACTAAATATATATTTATATATATTTTTTAATCTAAGGCATTCTTATTGAACGAGAGAATTAGACGATTACCTAAATTATCTAATGCTTAAACCGAGCTGCAAGTTGATAGATTGATAAATATGAAACTTTGTTCGAACCAAAAAAAAACATAAAGCAACGGGGAGTTGTTACCCTACCCATAGGCTGCCTCTGTCAAACAATATATTATTTCCAAATTGGAAGATTCCGAGTAACAAACCGCATTTCTAACACGCTTAAAAACACTAAACAAAGACGACTGCTACCTAAAACCGTGTGTATTTATAGCGTTAAATGGTCATGAATTCATGAACAAATTCGGAGATTCCAAAAGAGAAACTTCGTTCCAACAATTCTCCCAACACCAACCAGACTTCAGGGGTCGATTGAATGGTGCTAAAATTTTAGGGGGATAAGTTTTAGAGGGGGTATTAGTTTTAGAGGGTTGACCCACATTGATGTGATGTTTATGGAGGAGGATAACTTTTGACTTGATTTGAATGTTTTATAAATAAGAGGAGTGAATGATGGAAAAAATAGTTAAATAACTCTTTTGCCCTTATAGTGTCTCAAACTTTGTTATTCATTAAATTAAATTTTAAATCACAAAACCAATTTTATTTAATTATTTTTGGACAATTTCAAGTTGTATTATTATTTCATTGAAAATTTAATTTTTTATAAATTTATTTAAAGAACTTTTTTTTAAATATGTATTTTTGAATGGTTG
>QLOD02168871.1:0-12185 GCA_003260245.2 Sideroxylon spinosum
CCATCTCAGATTTCTGGGGTTGGGGGATGACATTGAAAGCCTTAGGAAAGTCAATTTAAGATTCCTCGGGTTGTGGGTTGGGATTAAAGGCCTTAAGAATCTCCATCTTAAATTCATGGGGTTTGGGAATGACATTGAATGGCTTAGGAATCGTCATTTCAGATTCCTAAGGTTGGGGGATAGAATTGAAGCCCTTAGGAATCTCCATTTTAGATTCTTAGGGTTGGGGGATGGCATTGATGGCCTTAGGAATCTCCATTTCAGATTCCTAGGGTTTGCGAATGGCAATGAAGGCCTTAGGAATCTCCATCTTAGATTCCTAAAGTTGGGGGATGACATTTAAGGCCTTAGGAAGTCAATTTCATATTCCTAGGGTTATGGATGGAAATGAAGCCCTTGGAATCTCCATCTCATATTCCTAGGGTTAGGGGATGGCATTGAAGGCCTTAGAAATCTCCATTTCATGTTCCTAAGGTTTGCAGTTGGCATCGAAGGCCGTAGGAATCTCCTTCTCAGGTTCCTTGGGTTGGGGGATGGAATTGAACGCCCTAGGAATCTGAAGATTCCTAGGATTGAAGGATGGCGTTGAAGGCCTTGGGAATCTCCATCTTAGATTCCTAGGGTTGGCGAATGTCATTGAAGCCCTTAGGAAAGTAAATTTCCGATTCCTAGGATTGTGGGATGGCAATGATGGGCTTGGGAATCTGCATCTCAGATTCCTAGTGTTGGCAGATGGCATTGAAGGCCTTAGGATTCTCCATTTCAGATCCCTACGGTTGGCGGACAGAATTAAAGGCCTTAAAAGTCTCCATCATAGATTCTTGGGGATCGGATATGGCATTCATGGCCTTAGGAAAGTCAATTTCAGATTCCTAGGGTCGTGGAATGGCATTGAAGGCCTTGGGAATCTGCATCTCTGATTCCTAGGGTTGGGGTATCGCATTGGGAGACAGAATCGAAGGCCTTAGGAATCTCCATCTCAGACTCTTGGGGTTGGGGGATGGCATTAAAGGCCTTAAGAAACTCAATTTAAGATTCCTAGGGTTGTGGGATGGGAATGAAGGCGTTGGAAATCTCCATCTCGGATTACTAGGATTAGGGGATGCCATTTAGGGCCATATGAATCTCCATTTCAGATTCCTAAGGAAGGCGGATGGCATTTAAGGCCTTAGGAATCTCTATCTCAAGCTCCTGGGGTTGGTGGTATGGCGTTGAAGGCCTTAGGAAAGTCAATTTCAGATTCCTAGGGTTGTGGGATGGCAATGAAGGCCAAGGGAATCTCCAATCTCGGATTCCGAGGGGTGCGTACGGCATTGAAGGCCTTAGGAATCTCCATTTCAGATTCCTAAGATTTGGGGATAGAATTTAAGGCCTTAGGATTTTGCATCTCAGATTCCTGGGGTTTGGGATGGCGCTGAAGGCCTTAGGAAAGTCAATTTCAGATTTCTAAGGTTGTGGGATGCTAATGAAGGGCTTGGAAATCTCAATCTCAGATTCGTAGGGTTAGGGGATGGCGTTGAGGGCCTTAGGAATAACCATTTTGGATTCCTAGGGTTGGCGGTTGGCATTGGAGGCCTTAGGAGCCGCCATCTCAGATTCCTGGGGTTGGGTGATGACATTGAAGGTCGTAGGAAACACAATTTCAGATCCCTAGGGTTGTGGGACCGCAATGACGGCATTGGGAATCTCCATCTCAGACTCCTAGGGTTAGGGTATGGCTTTGAACGCCTTAGAAATCTCCATTTCAGATTCGTAGGGTTGGGGGATGGAATTTAAGGCCTTAGGATTTTTCTATTTAAGATTCCAAGGGTTAAGGATGGAATTGAAGGCCTTAGGAATCTCCATCTCAGATTCCTGGGGTTGGGGGATGGAATTGAACGCCTTAGGAATCTCCATTTCAGATTCCTAAGACTGGACGATGAAGGCCTTAGGGAACTCCATCTCAGATTCCTGGGGTTAGGCAATGTCATTGAGGCTCTTAGGAAAGTCAATTTCTGATTCGTAGGATTGTGGGATAGCAATGAAGGGCTTGGGAATCTGCATCTCAGATTCCTATGGTTCGGGAGGGCATTAAAGGCCTTAGGAAAGTCAATTTTAGATTGCAAGGGTTATGGATGCTATTGAAGGGCTTGGGAATCTCCATCTTAGATTCCTAGGGTTAGGGAATGGCGTTCAGGGCCTTAGGAATCACCATTCCGGATTCCTAGGTTTGGCGGTTGGCATTGAAGGCCTTAGGAATCTCCATCTTAGATTCCTGGGGTTGGGGGATGACATTGAAGGCCTTGAGAAAGACAATTTCAGATTCCTAGGGTGGTGGATGGCAATGAAGCCCTTGGAATTTCCATCTCATATTCCTAGCATTAAGGGATTGCATTGAAGGCCTTAAAAACCTCCATTTCAGATTCCTAGTGTTGGGGGGTGGCATCGAAGGCCTTAGGAATGCCCATCTCAGATTCTTGGGGTTGGGGGATGGCATTGAAGGTCTTAGGAAAGACAATTTCAGGTTCCTAGGGTTATGAGACCGCATTGAAGGCTTTGGGAACTCCATCTCAGAATCCTAGGTTTGGGGGATGGAATTAACCGCCTTAGGAATTTCCATTTCAGATTCCTAGGATTGGAGGGTGGCGTTGAGGGCTTTAGGAATCTCCATCTCAGATTCCTGGGGTCGGGGGATGTCATTGAAGCCCTTAGGAGAGTCAATTTCCGATTCCTAGGTTGGTGGGATGGCAATGAAGGGCTTGGGAATCTGGATTTCAGATTCCTAGGGTGGGCGGATGGCATTAAAGGCGTTAGGAATCTCCATTTAAGATTCCTAGGGTTCGCGGACAGCATTGAAGGCCTTAAGAGTCTCCATGTCAGATTCTTGGGGATAGGTATGGCATTCATGCCCGAAAGAAAGCCAATTTTAGATTCCTAGGGTTGTGGAATAGCATTGAAGGCCTTGGGAATCTGCATCTCCGATTCCTAGGGCTAGGGTATGCCACTGGGAGACAGAATTAAAGGGCTTAAGAATCTCCACCTCAGATTCTTAGGGTTGGGGAATGGCATTGAAGGCCTTAGGAAAGTCAATTTAAGATTCCTAGGATTTTGGGATGGTAATGAAGGCCTTGGAAATCTCCATCTTAGATTCCTACGATCAGGGGATGCCATTGATGGCCTTACGAATCTCCATTTCAGATTCCTAGGGATGACGGATGGAATTGAAGGCCTTCGTAATCTCTATCTCAGATTCTTAGGGTTAGCAAATGCCATTAACGGCCTTAGGAAAGTCAATTTCAGATTCCTAGGGTTGTGTGATGGCAATGAAAGCCTTGGGAATCTCCATCTCAGATCCCTAGGGGTACGTACGGCATTGAAGGCCTTAGGAATCTCCATTTCAAATTCCTAAGGTTTAGGGATGGAATTGAAGGCCTTTGGAATCTCCATCTCAGATTCCTATGGTTCGGGATGGCAATGAAGGCCTTAGGAAAGTCAATTTCAGATTCCTAGGCTTGGGAATCCCCATCTCAGATTCCTAGGGTTAGGGGATGCCGTTGAGGGCCGTAGGAATCACTGTCTCGGATTCCTAGGGTTAGCGGTTGGCATTGAAGACCATAGGAATCTCCATCTCAGATTCCTGGGGTTGGGGGATGTTTTTGAAGCCCTTAGAAAAGTCAAATTCCGATTCCTAGGATTGTTGGATGGAAATGCAGGGCTTGGGAATCTGCATCTCAGATTCCTAGGGTTGGTGGATGGTATTGAAGGCTTTAGGAATCTCCATTTCAGATTCCTAGGGTTGGCGGACAGCATTGAAGGCCTTAAGAGTCTCCATCCTAGATTCTTGGGGATGGGGTACGGTATTCAATGCTTTAGGAAAGTCAATTTCAGATTCTTAGGGTTGTGGGATGGCATCGAATGCCTTGGGAATCTCCATTTCAGATTCCTAAGGTTGGGGGATGGCATTGATGGCCTTTGGAATCTCCATTTCAGATTCCTAGGGTTTGCGGAAGGCATTGAAGGACTTTGGAGTTTCCATCTCAAATTCCTAGGGTTAGCGGATGACATTGAGGGACTTAGGAAGTCAATTTCATATTCCTAGGGTTGAGGATAGCAATGAAGCCCTTGGAATCTCCATCTCATATTCCTAGGGTTAGGGGATGGCATTGGAGGCCTTAGAAATCTGCATTTCAGATTTGGGGTTGGCATCGAAGGCCTTAGGAATCTCTATCTCAGATTCTTGGGGTTGGGGGTTGACATTGAAGGCCTTAGGAAAGACAATTTCAGGCTACTAGGGTTGTGGGACCGCAATGAAGGCTTTGGGAATCTCCATCTCAGATTTCTAGGGTTGCCGGATGGCATTGAAGACCTTAGGAATCTCCATTTTAGATTCCTAGTGCTGGTGGATAGAACTGACGGCCATAAAAGTCTCCATCTCAGATTCTTGGGGATGGGGTATGGCATTCATGGCCTTAGGAAAGTCAATTTCAGATTCCCAGGGTTGTGGAATGGCATTGAAGGCCTTGGAAATCTCCATATCAGATTCCTAGGGTTGGGTTATGGCATTGGGAGACGGAATAGAAGGCCTTAGGATGTCATTTTCATATTCCTAAGGTTGTGGATGGTAATGAAGCCTTGGAATCTCCATCTCGTATATCTAGGGTTAGGGGATGGCATTGATGGCCTTAGAAATCTCGATTTCAGATTCCTACGGTTTGCGGATGGAATCAAAAGCCTTAGGAATGTCCATCTCAGATTCCTGTGGTTGCGGGATGACATTGAAGGGCTTAGGAAAGACAATTTCTGGCTCCTAGGGTTGTGAGACCGCAATGAAGGATTTGGGAATCTCCATCTCAGCTTGCTAGGGTTTGGGGATGGAATTGAAGGCCTTAGAAATCTCCATTTCAGATTCTTAGGCTTCTGGGATGGCATTGAAGGCCTTACGAATCTCCATCTCAGATTATTGGGGTTAAGGGATCTCGGCTAAGGCCTTAGGAAAGTCAATTTCAGAATCCTCTAGTTGTGGGTTTGCAATGAAGGCATTGGGAATCTCCGTATTAGATTCCTAAGGTTAGGGGATGGCATTGACGGCCTTAGGAATCGGCATTTTAGATTCCCAGGGCTTGCGGATGGCATTGAAGGCCATAGGAATCTCCATCTCAGATTCCTGGGGTTGGGGGATGACATTAAAGGCCTTAGGAAGTCAATTTCGTATTCCTAAGGTTGTGGATGGCAATGAAGCTTGGGAATCTCCATCTCATATTCCTAGGGTTAGGGATGGCATTGAAGTCCTTAGAAATCTCGATTTCAGATTCCTAGGGTTTGCGGATGGCATCGAAAGCCTTAGGAATCTCCATCTCAGATTTTTGTGGTTGGAGGATGACATTGAAGCGCTTAGGAAAGACAATTTCAGGTTCCTGGGGTTATGGGACCGCCGTAAAGGCTTTAAGAATCCCCATCTCAGATTTCCAGGGTTGGGGGATGGAATTGAGTGCGTTAGGAATCTGCATTTCAGATTCCTAGGTTTGAGGTATGGCATTGGTAGACGGAATTGAAGGCCTTAGGAATCTCCATCTCACATTCACGGGGTTGTGGGATGGCATTGAAGGCCTTTGGAAAGTCAAATTAAGATTCCTAGGGTTGTGGATGGTAATGAAGCCCTTGGAATCACCATCTCATATTTCAAGGGTTAGGGGATGGCATTGAAGGCCTTAGAAATCTCCATTTCAAATTCCCCGGGTTTGCGGATGGCATCGAAGGCCTTAGGAATCTCCATCTCAGATTCTTGGGGTTGGAGGATGACATTGAAGGCCTTAGGAAAGAAAATTTCAGGTTTCTAGGGTTGTGGGACTGCAATGAAGGCTTTAGGAATCTCTATCTCAGATTCCTAGGGTTGGGGGATGGAATTGAATACCTTAGGAATCTCCATTTTAGATTCTTAGGATTGGAGGTTGGCGTTGAAGGGCTTAGGAATCTCCATGTTAGATTCCTGGGGTTGGGGAATGTCATTAAAGCCCTTAGGAAAGTCAATTTCCGATTCCTACGATTGTGGGATAGCAATGAAGGGTTTGGGAATCTGCATCTCAAATTCCTAGGGTTGGCGGATGGCATTGAAGGCCTTAGGAATCTCCATTTCAGATTTCGAGGGTTGGACGGATAGAATTGAAGGCCATAAGAGTCTCCATCTCTTATTCTTGGGGATGGGGTATGTCATTCGTGGCCTTAGAAAGTAAATTTCTGATTCCTAGGGTTGTGGAATGGCATCGAAGGTCTTGGGAATCTGCATCTCAGATTCCTAGGGTATGGCATTGGTAGACGATTGGTAGACAAAATTGAAGGCCTTAGGAATCCCCATCTCAGATTCTTGGGGTTGAGGGATGGCATTGAAGGCCTTGGAAAAGTCAATTTAAGATTCCTAGGGTTGTGGGATGGTAAAGGATCCTTGGAAATCCCCATTTCAGATTCCTAGGGCTAGGGGATCGCATTGATGGCCTTAGGAAAGACAATTTCAGATTCCTAGGGTTGGGGGATGGCAATGAAGGCCTAGGGAATCTCCATCTCGGATTCCTAGGGGTGCATACGGCATTGAAGGCCTTAGGAATCTCCACTTCAGATTCTTAGGGTTTGGGGATGGAATTGAAGACCTTGGGAATATCCATCTCAGATTCCTCTGGTTCGGGATGGCATTGACGGTCTTAAGATAGTCAATTTCAGATTCCTAGGGTTGTGGGATGCTAATGAAGGGCACGGAAATCTGCTTCTCAGATTGCCAGAGTTGGGGAATGGCTTTGAGGGCCTTAGGAATCACCATTTCGGGTTCCTAGGGTTGACGATTGGCATTGAAGGCCTTAGGAATCTCCATCTCAGATTGCTGGGGTTGGGGGATGACATTGAAGGCCTTAGGAAACATAATTTAAGTTTCCTAGGGTTGTGGGACCACAATGAAGGCTTTGGGAATCTCCATCTCAGATTCCTAGGGTTAGGGTAGGGCTTTGAAGGCCTTAGGAATCTCCATTTTAGATTTGTAGGGTTGGGGGATGGAATTGAAGGCCTTAGGATTCTCCATTTAAGATTCCAAGGGTTGGGGGATGGAATTGAAGGCCTTAGGAATCTCCATCTCAGATTCCTGGGGTTAGAGGATCTCATTTAAGGCCTTAGGAAAGTCAGTTTCAGATTCCTCTGGTTGTAGGTTGGTAATGAAGGCATTGGGAATCTTCATATTAGATTCCTAGGGTTAGGGGATGGCATTGATGGCCTTAGGATTGTCCATTTCAGATTCCCAGGGTTTGCGGATGGCATTGAAGGCCTTAGGAATCTCCATATCAGATTCCTGGGGTTGGGGGATGATATTGAAAGCCTTAGGAAGTAAATTTTATATTCCAAGGTTTATGGATGGAAATGAAGCCCTTGGAATCTCCATCTGATATTCCTGGGATTGGGGGCCTTAGAAATCTCCATTTCAGGTTCCTAGGGTTTGCGGATGGCATCGAAGGCCTTAGGAATCTCCATCTCAGATTCCTAGGGTTAGGGGACTAGATTGAAGGCCTTAGGAACGACGATTTCAGGTCCCTAGGGTTGTGGGATGGCAATGAAGGCTTTGGGAATCTCTATTTTAGATTCCTAGGGTTGGGGGATGGAATTGAACGCCTTTGGAATCTCTATTTCAGATTCCCAGGATTTGAGAATGGCATTGAAGGCCTTAGGAATCTCCATCTCTGATTCCTAGGGCTTGGGAATCTGCATCTCAGATTCCTAGGGTTGGGGCGTTAAAGGCATTAGGAATCTCTATTTCAGATTGCTAAGGTTGGCAGACATTATTGAAGGCCTTAAGAGTGTCCATCTCAGATTCTTGGGGATGGGGTATAGCATTCATGGCCTTAAGAAAGTCAATTTCAAATTCCGAGGGTTATTGAATGGCATTGAAGGCCTGGGGAATCTGCATCTCAGATTCCTAGGGTTAGGGGATGGCATTGATGGCCATAGGAGTCTCCGTTTCAGATTCCTTAGGTTTGCGGATGGCATTGAAAGCCTTAGGAATCTACATCTAAGATTCCTGGGGTTGGGGGATGACATTGAAGGCCTTAGGAAGTGAATTTCATATTCCTAGGGTTGTGGATGGCAATGAAGCCCTTGGAATCTCAATCTCATATCCTTAGGGTTAGGGAATGGGATTGAAGGCCTTAGAAATCTCCATTTCCGATTCCTAGGGTTCGCGGGTAGAATTGAAGGGCTAAAGTGTCTCCATCTCAGATTACTGGGGTTGGGGGATCTCATTTAAGGCTTTAGGAAAGTCAGTTTCATATTCCTCTGGTTGTGGGTAGGCAATGAAGGCGTTGGGAATCTTCATATTAGATTCTGAGGGTTAGGGGTGGCATTGATGGCCTTAGGAATCTCCATTTCAGATTCCTAGGGTTTGCGGATGGCGTTGAAGGCCTTAGGAATCTCCAGTTCGGATTCCTAGGTTTGGCAGACAGAATTGAAGGCCTTAAGAGTCTCCATCTCAGATTCTTGGGGATGAGGTATGGCATTCATGGCCTTAGGAAAGTCAATTTCAAATTCCTAGGGTTGTGGAATGGCATTGAAGGCCTTGGGAATCTGCATCTCAGATTCCTAGGGTTAGGGGATGGCATTGATGGCCTTAGGAGTCTCCATTTCAGATTCCTAGGGTTTGCGGATGGCATTGAAGGCCTTAGGAATCTCCATCTCAGATTCCTGGGGTTGGGGGATGACGTTGAAGGCCTTACGAAGTTAATTTCATATTCCTAGGGTTGTGGATGGAAATAAAGCCCTTGGAATGTCCATCTCATATTCCTAGGGTTAGGGGATGGCATTGAAGGCCTTAGAAATCTCCATTTCAGGTTCTTATGGTTTGCGGATGGCATCGAAGGCCTTAGAGATCTCCATTTCAGATTCCTAGGGTTAGGGGATAACATTAAAGGCCTTAGGAGCGATGATTTCAGGTTCCTAGGTTTGTGGGACCGCAATGAAGGCTTTGGGAATCTACATCTCAGATTCCTAGGGTTGGGGGCTGGAATTGAACGCCTTAGGAATCTCCATTTCGGATTCTAGGATTGGAGGAGGGCATTAAAGGCCTTAGGAATCTTCCTCTCTGATTCCTAGGGTTGGGGATGTCATCGAAGCCCTTAGGAAAGTCAATTTCCAATTCCTAAGATTATGGGATGGCGTTGAAGGGCTTGGGAATTTGAATCTCAGATTCCTAGGGTTGGCGGTAAAGCATTGGCAGACAGAATTGAAGGTCTTAGGAATCTCCATCTCAGACTCTTGGGGTTGGGGGAGGTTATATAAGGCCTTAGGAAACTCAATTTAAGATTCTTAGGGTTCGCGGGTAGAATTGAAGGGCTTAAGAGTCTCCATCTCACATTACTGGGGTTGGGGGATCTCATTTAAGGCCTTAGGAAAGTCAGTTTCATATTCCTCTGGTTGTGGGTAGGCAAGGAAGGCGTTGGGAATCTTCATATTAGATTCTGAGTGCTAGGGGTGGCATTGATGGCCTTAGGAATCTTCATTTCAGATTCTTAGGGTTTGCGGATGGCGTTGAAGGCCTTAGGAATCTCCAGTTCGGATTCCTAGGTTTGGCCGACAGAATTGAGGGCCTTAAGAGTCTCCATCTCAAATTCTTGGGGATGAGGTATGGCATTCATGGCCTTAGGAAAGTCAATTTCAAATTCCTAGGGTTGTGGAATGGCATTGAAGGCCTTGGGAATCTGCATCTCAGATTCCTAGGGTTAGGGATGGCATTGATGGCCTTAGGAGTCTCCATTTCAGATTCCTAGGGTTTGCGGATGGCATTGAAGCCCTTGGGAATCTCCATCTCAGATTCCTGGGGTTGGGGGACGATGTTAAAGGCCTTACGAAATTAATTTCATATTCCTAGGGTTGTGGATGGAAATAAAGCCCTTGGAATGTCCATCTCATATTCCTAGGGTTAGGGAATGGCATTGAAGGCCTTAGAAATCTCCATTTCAGGTTCCTAAGGTTTGCAGATGGCATCGAAGGCCTTAGAGATCTCCATTTCAGATTCCTGGGGTTAGGGGATAATATTGAAGGTTTTAGGAGCGGCGATTTCAGGTTCCTAGGTTTGTGGGACCGCAATGAAGGCTTTGGGAATCTACATCTCAGATTCCTAGGGTTGGGGGCTGGAATTGAACGCCTTAGGAATCTCCATTTCAGATTCTAGGATTGGAGGAGGGCATTAAAGGCCTTAGGAATCTTCCTCTCAGATTCCTAGGGTTAGGGGTGTCATCGAAGCCCTTAGGAAAGTCAATTTCCAATTCCTAAGATTATGGGATGGCGTTGAGGGGCTTGGGAATTTGAATCTCAGATTCCTAGGGTTGGCGGTAAAGCATTGGTAGACAGAATTGAAGGTCTTAGGAATCTCCATCTCAGACTCTTGGGGTTGGGGGAGGGCAAATAAGGCCTTAGGAAACTCAATTTAAGATTCCTAGGGTTGTGGGATGGTAATGAAGGCCTTGGAAATCTTCATCTCAGATTCCTAAGGTTAGAGGATGCCATTGATGGCCTTACGAATCTCCATTTCAGATTCCTAAGGATTGCAGATGGCATTGAAGGCGTTAGGAATCTCTATCTCAGATTCCTGAGGTTGGCGGATGCCATTGAAGGCCTTAGGAAAGTCAATCTCGGATTCCTAGGGTTGTGGGATGGTAATGAAGGCCAAGGGAATATTCTTCTCGGAATCCTAGGGTTGCGTACGGCATTGAAGGCCTTAGGAATCTCCATTTTAGATTCCTAAGGTTTGGGGATAGAATTGAAGGCCTTAGAAATCTCCATCTCTGATTCCTGGGGTTTGGGATGGTATTGAAGGGCTTAGGGAAGTCAATTTCAGATTCCTAAGGTTGTGGGATGCTAACGAAGGGCTTGGAAATCTCTATCCCAGATTGCTAGAGTTGGCGGTTGCCATTGAAGGCCTGAGGAATCTCGGTCTCAGATTCCTAGGGTTGGGGAATGACACTGAATGGCTTAGAAATCTTAATTTCAGTTTCCTAAGGTTGGGGGATGGCATTGATGGCCTTAGGAATCTCCATTTCAGATTCCTAATGCTTGCGGATGGCATTGAAGGCCTTAGGAATCTCCATCTTAGATTCTTGGGGTTGGGGGATGACATTAAAGGCCTTAGGAAGTCAATTTCATATTTCTAGGGTTGTGGATGGCAGCGAAGCCCTTGGAATCTCGAACTCATATTTCTAGGGTTAGGGGATGGCATTGAAGGCCTTAAAAATCTTCATTTCAGAATCGTAGGGTTTGCGGATGGCATCGAAGGCCTTAGGAATCTCCATCTCAGATGCCTGGGGTTGGGGGATGGAATTGAACGCCTTAGCAATCTCCATTTCAGATTCCTAAGATTGGAGGATGAAGGCCTATGGAATCTCCATATCAGATTCCTGGGGTCGGGGGATGACATTGAAAGCGTTAGGAAAGACAATTTCAGGTTCGTCGGGTTGTGGGACCGCAATGAAGGCTTTGGGAATCCCCATCTCAGGTTTCTATGGTCGGGGAAAGGAGTTGAACGCCTTAGGAATCACCATTTCAGATTCCTAGGATTGGAGGATGGCGTTGAAGGCTTTAGGAATCTCCATCTCAGATACCTGGGGTTGGGGGATGTCTTTGAAGCCCTAAGGAAAGTCAATATCCGATTCCTAGGGTTGTTGGATGGAAATGCAGGGCTTGGGAATCTGCATCTCAGATTCCTACGGTTGGCGGATGGTATTGAAGGCCTTAGGAATCTCCATTTCAAATTCCTAGGTTTGGCGGACAGCATTGAAGGCCTTAAGAGTCTCTATCTCAGATTCTTAGGGATGGGGTATGGCATTCATGGCTTTTGGAAAGTC
Organism: Sideroxylon spinosum; assembly: GCA_003260245.2. NCBI lineage: Eukaryota > Viridiplantae > Streptophyta > Magnoliopsida > Ericales > Sapotaceae > Sideroxylon > Sideroxylon spinosum. The sequence continues at coordinate 11,844 of QLOD02168871.1, forward strand.
AATTTCAGATTCCTAGGGTTGTGGGATGGCATCGAAGGCCTTGGGAATCTCCATCTCAGATTCCTAGGGTTGGGGGATGGCATTGATGGCCTTAGGAATCTCCATTTCAGATTCCTAGGGTTTGCGGATGGCATTGAAGGCCTTAGGAATTTACACCTCAGATTCCTAAAGTTGGGGGATGACATTGAAGGCCTTAGGAAGTCAATTTCATATTCCTAGGGATGTGGATGGCAATGAAGCCCTTGGAATCTCCATCTCATAATCCTAGGGTTAGAGGATGGCAGTGAAGGCCTTAGAAATCTCCATTTCAGATTCCTAGGGTTTGCGGATGGCATCGAAGGC
>QLOD02168888.1:0-12185 GCA_003260245.2 Sideroxylon spinosum
TTTTAGCGAGCGAAAAAAATTGCTCACGGAAGCTACAAGCATACCTTGTGCACAGTAAAAGAAGTAAAAAATAAAATAGGTTAAGAATTGTACTTCCAAAATGCAAAGCAATACAAACAAACATTTTCATCACCCAACCCCGCATAAATGGGAGAGACGATACACATCCAATCCAGGAGGGATCACATAGGGCAAGTACCCTAAAGCAACATGTAACTAATTCACAGAGATAGTGAGTAACAAAGGAAATTATTTAAATCGAACTATAAAACAGACATTGTTAGGAGCCATCGATATACACAATCACAATGGTTTGAAATATTCTCCAAAAACACTAAAATAATTTTCCACAAAACTTTAACACTCAAATGTAAAAATACCAACTAGATGAATTTAGAGAGGGGATTATTTTTCTAAGTCTCTTTAGTAATTTTTGCCTTTACTCTTATCCTCGTTTGTGTTAGAGAATGAAATTCTTCCCTCATCTTAGGATGTGCTTGAATACTTTAAAGTATGAGTTTTGAAGTATTTTTAAAATAAGGGTTTTGACGTGTTTGGATGGTATAGGTTAATATAGGTTATGAAATGTTTAAAAATACGGATTTAAAAATAATGAACCCATCCTTGAGAGTTTATTTTTAAATGGATTCTGAAGTGTTTTTATACATATATATAATAATAATAACACATATATCTTTATTTATTCGTTAAATAATAAGAACTACATTGCATATATAAAACACTATATTATGACATACAAGAGCAGAGTCAGGATTTTTTTTCCTATCCCAGACTATTTAATATAGGTATTTTTATAATTTAAGTTAAAAATTTTAAGAACTACTATTAATTTTCACTCAATTCTATGACGAAATTGTGAGTCTGTTTTATTTTTATAATACTATCACTAAATTACAATAAGAATAGAGAAACAAATAGAGACAAATATTAATAAAGGCTTACAAAAAAATAATACAAGCAAAAAAGAAACAAGAATAACAATTACTCATAAAAAAAAAAAACAAAAAACAGAAATAAAACAACAATTACCCATATAAAAAAATAAAAAAAAAAAGGCGATAGGCAATTACCATAATGATAATAATTGAAAAATAAAAAATAAATAAATAAGAGTCGATGATAGTCCTATTTCCAATAATTTATATTTATATGTGTGTGTGTGTGTGAATAAGGTTTAAAAAGTTGCAAGCATGTGCCTACAATTGCACATATTACATATATATAATATTTATAAACATGTAAACAGTTAGTAATCTACTTATAGACAAAATACAAAATTAAGGGTTTGTTCAAAATTTTGAACAAATTCATTACAATTGGAGAGATATATATGTATAAAGAGAGAAAAAGTGCAAGAAAAACTTACCACCCCAAAAGGTGCAAGAACATAATTGAAAAAGTAAAAATTTTAAAAATTAGGTAAGTAGTCTGAATATTTGTTTTGCCTTTTTCTTTTTTGGGGCGCTTTTAGAGTTACTAATTTATTTTTAATTTTTAAGATACGATTCAGCTATGGACTAGATAGTCTATCAGGCTATATATAATTATATTATAATATTTTAAATTATTACAGCTAAAAATATTTTGGGCCAAAATTTTATCTGATCTACATCCCACCTAAGCTCTCCCGTGCCTCCGCCCCCGATAATATATATTAAAGTAATGCAAAAAAGTATTACAAAATTAACTTTTAAAAATACTAATCTAAATAAGTCACATCCATATTATAGATCATTCAAAATATACACATTTAAAAATCTCGTCCAAATAAGTTAAATCTAAATTATAGATTGTCTAATATTTGTTAAACCTACTGTTATTTTTTTGTTTCCAAAAACATAAAAACTTCAACAGAAAAAAAATAAACAAAAATAGTACTCACTCTTGTCTATATAATAAAACAAGATGGTTTCGGAAAATGTTTCTCTCACAAACTAAGATCTAGCTGTTGATATTGAGTTTTATTTCTTAACAAATGACTGAAATGATCTTTTACAGTTACAAACCTTTGTTTCTTTGTCCCACATCGATAAAACACAACAATTTTATATTTTCTTTTACCAATAAAAACATTAGAATTATTGCATATGATTTAATAAATAATAAATATAAAAAAATTAAGAGTTCTGAAAAATAACCCATTTTTTAGGTTTCAAAATGGAATTTACTTTCTTATAGGTTCCAAAAGAGGACCCACTTACTTAAAAGTTTAATATGATTGTTAAATTTATATATTTCAATTATTATATTAGTAATTAAATTAAAAATGTAAATAAAAAATTGAGTTAAACCGAAAAACACAAATAAAAAAACTTAAACAATAATTCGGTTATTTTTCTTATGACAACAACTCTTAGTATTTTTAAAATTTAAAAGTAAAAAAAAAATATTGAATATTAATTAGACTCAAGATTATTTATTTTTCTTCAGTCTAATTTTAAATTTAAATTAATCACATTTATTATATTTTTTTTTTACTTTATAAAGCACATATATGATTAACAATACTATTTCTATTTGAGTTATTTTTATAAAACTAACTAAAAATTTATTATCAAATCCTATGTAACAGTCTTTATATATTCATCATTCTACTTTTGGTTTTAAATTTTTACAAATATTTGAATAAAATTAGTCTTGAAGTCGTGACTTTTTTCCTAAATTCTAATTATATATTTAATTTTTGTTAAGGAGTCACGTAGGTACAAGTATTTCGCTAGTTTTTTTATGTTATAAACATCTTGTCAATTTCAACACTTTGTCCTTTTCGTTACATCATATTAAAATGAATTATTTTACTAAATAAATATTATTTTTAATAAATAATATAATATAATATAACTGATTCAATTTTATTTATTTAATTTGAAATATATTTTTACTAAAAATATAATTATATTAGTTAAATAAAATTATTAAATTAAATTAATAATTTATTATCAATTAAATCTAATTAATTAAATTAACATAAAATATATTTAATTAAAATTACGTTTAATAAATAACATAATTAAATTAATTAATATGTTTTATTTACTGAATTAAGTACGTGGTGGCCGGCTGTTGAATTTACTAGCAAGTCTATCGCAAACGGGGGGAAACTGTCCTTAGGGTGGGCCTTATTCAGATCAGAGAAATTTACGCACATCCTCTATTTCCCATTAGACTTTTTGACCATCACCTTAAACAAAATTAGCATTAAGTTTCTTATATAGTTGAAAATTTGAACAAAAAAATTCAAATAAAAAAAATTATGATAATTCATAGGTTTTAATTTTTTTCCAAAACTTTAGATCTTAACAATTACTACATATATTTTAGTCTCTCTTTTCAATTAATTTTTGATAAGTATTGATGAGGGAGATTTTCGAGCTCAACTAAAAAGACACAAATACCCTGGAATAATTTGAAAGGGGCATTCCCAGAATGGCGACCTTTATATTTTCAAACCGACCTTTCAAGCTAGCTAACCGATCTGAAGAGACCAAGTTGGGGGCCAGCTCGATCTCGGAAATCAATATGGTGAGGAGCCAGGTCGAGCTCGGAAGCTTGTGAGAAGATTTCTTGGTCACAATCCCATACTTCGCACAGAAATTATTGATAAGAAATTATCTCAATTCAGCTAGCGGTCAAAAGATTAATGCAGATCTTAATCTTTCCTTATTTAAATAAGGAAATCCCAACAAATCCCAACAAATCAAGAGACAACGCTTATCTGCTTTATTGCCAAAATCTCCAGATCACTATAAATACGAAAAGGAAGGGTATCTAAGGTATGTGTGATTTTTCATTCTACTGTTACTCTGCCAAATTGAATTCCAAATTCTAACTTGATCATTTGAGAGTTCTTGGCAGGCGTCACACTGGTGTTCGCGATGTACAGGAGTGTCTTTTGCGCTATAGACTTTCGTTTGGATTAAACATACAAAGTTTCACCATTATCAGTTGGCGCCGTCTGTGAGAATTGATTATTCCCTTTGATTTATGGTCCAAACGAGATCTGGGTAACAAAACAATCCAAGCGAGTTAGCTTCATTGATGGAAAACTAAAACCAGGGTGAGGAATTGATTGCCATGACGGAGTGGCAGTTGACAAGTATGGCTACAACTCTGTAGGCCATCATGAAGCATGTCAACCGTCTCGTACCGTGCCTTCCCAGCTGTCACGATAAGATCCCCTGACCAACGATGTAGGCAATGAGGAGGCGATCCTTGGCGATGGAGATAGAGAAATAGTAGGGGAAAATGATGGTCGAGCTAATCCTTTGTGAAGGAACGGAGCCACTGCGAATGGTGGGGCAAACAGTAAGACTGTTTCACACTATGCAGTTACAAATTTAGAGAAGATAGAGAATACCAGAACAGTCAAGCAAAGGTTCAGAGCCATACAAGCTTAGATAGATGAAGCCATGGAGGTGGTGCAAAATCCAAACACCATGGAGGATTTTGTTGATAAAACAAGAACCCCATTCACCCCCTGCGGTAATGGGGTGCTCTTTGCTACCAAAGTTCAAAATGCCAACAGTGGAGCTATACGATGGCTCGACTAATGGACCATTTAGATACGTATAACTTGACAACGCACCTTTATACTGTGTCTGATGAGATAAAGTTCCAAGCATTCTCCATCGCACTAAAGGGTCCAGCCTGTGTTTGGTTCAATAAGATCAAGCTCGAATCTATCGAAAATTTTATGCAGTTAAGCAAGTTGTTTGCTTTACACTTCGTTGGTGGGCAACGCCAGAGGAAACCTCTAACACACCTGTTGACGGTCAGACAAGGAACGGATGAGTCCCTTAGGGAATATGTTAATAGATTCAACTGGGAAATGTTGGAGGTCGATGAAAATAATGAGAAGGTGGCGCTCTCTGCCTTCATGAGCGGCCTAAAGCCCGAATGGTTTGCTTTCTTCTTAGCCAAGAAACCCCTAGCAACGATTGCTGAGATGATGTCTCGAGCTCAAAAGCATATGAATGCAGAGGATGCTACCAAGGCCTAATGGGAAGCGGAGATACCGACCCTCAGATTGGGCAAGAAATGTCAGAATGATTCCAAGGATGAAAGGGGATCAAAGGCACCGATGACATCCGAGCTTAGAGGTCAATTAGGTGACAGAAATGATAGATCTATAAGATCGCTTAGGGGCTTCACCTCGTTAAACTCATGGATGGAACGGGTTTTCTATGTAATCCAACATGACCTAGAGTTCAGATGGTCGAAAGAACTGAAAACCCTCCCTGAGTCGAGGAACAAATCCAAGTATTACCTATTTCATAGGGATCACAGGCATGACACGGAGGAGTGCTTCGACTTAAAGAATTGGTTAAAGAATCGAAGAATCCATTAGAAAGGGGAAAATACAACGGATTTATGGCTGGGCAATGAAAGGATAGGCGGGACTACAGAAGGAGCTTGTCTTAAAGAAGTCCACCAAAGGAAGAGCCCTTACAGGAGGCAACAGATACATCAACCCTTAGGAGAGATCAGGGTCATTTTATGAGGATTCACAGGATGAGGTGAATCTTCCTTAGCTCAAAAGAATATATGTCCGAGAAATCAGGAAAAACTAGGAAGTGTTGAGTATGGAGTAGCCCATCAAGAGAGCAAAGAAAGAATCGACTCCGATCACTTTCACTGAGGATGAAACCTTAGGGTTAAGTCATCCTCATGACGACCCTTTGGTCATATCAGTAGTAGTTGCCAACTTCCAAACATAGAGGATATTGGTGGACAACGAGAGCTTGCCAGACATCCTTTACTAGAGAGCCTTCGAGAAAATGAATATTGAAAATGAGAAGTTACATCCGATTTTCTCGCTAATGATTGGCTTCGCAAGAGACAGCGTAGAGTCGATCAGTTCCATTATCCACTCGGTCACACTAGGGATGAAGCCTAAGCAAGCAACCAAAATGGTGAGTTTCCTGGTGGTTGACTACCCTCCAGCTTATAACATAATACTTGATAAAGGAGCTCTAAACTAGTTTAGAGCAATGACATCGACCTATCACCTCCAACTTAAGTTTCCAACTAAGCACGGGGTTGGCTGTTTAAATGGAAATGAAAGAGTGGTGAGAGAATGCTATGTTTTGTCCCTCAGGGAAGATGTCAACGGTGGACCCTAATTGTGGAAGAGCTCGATGTCAAGGATGAGGAAGAGGTGAAAAGAAATAAGCCGCGAGATGATCTGGAAGAAGTCACAATAAGAGATCCTGAGCTTAATAGAGTTGTGAAAATCGTGGTTTTAAATGCCAATGAGGAGAAAAAAGAGCTCAAACAGTACTTGAGGGAAAACTCAGATGTTTTCGCCTGGTTGCACGAGGATATGCTTGGAATTGACACTAAGATAATGGCCCACCATCTCAACATTTCCCCAAGAGCTCGGCTTGTCAAGCAAAATAAGAGAATTTTTACTTCAGAGTGGAATGAAGCAGTAGCTAAGGAAGTGGCTGCTTAAGGCTAAATTCATCAGAAAAGTACATTATCCTTCCTGGCTTTCTAATATAGTGATGGTCAAAAAGTCTAATGGGAAATAGAGGATGTGCATAAGTTTCTCTTATCTGAATAAAACCTACCCTAAGGACAGTTTTTCCCTAAATAAGGCTTGCCCTAAGAAGAAAGAAGCCTTTGGTCAGATTTGGTTAGTAAATGTAGATGGGTCGTTAACCCAGGAGATGAACGGAGCAGGAATTGTGTTGGTATCCCTTAAAGGTTACAAGATGAATATGTTTTGCGGTTTAACCTCTCAGTATCCAACAATGAAGCAAAGTATGAGGTCTTGATAGCAAGTCTTCAGATAGCTCGGAGAATGGGGGTAGATCGGATAACTGTACAAAGTGATTATCAACTAGTAGTGGAGTAAGTATAAGAGGAATATGAGGCCAGAGAAGTGAGCATGGTGGAATACTGTCAATTGGCCATACGTCTGGCTAAAACATTTTCAAGAATAATATTTGCGTGAGTGCTAGACTGAATAATGAGAAGATTAATAGACTGGCTAGGATAGCTTCTTCAAAGAAACAGAACCCAGACGTGCCAATAGCAGTGCTTGATTCTCCGAGCATCCGAATGGCCAGAGTACACCAAATCGAGATTGAGGCCATATAGGCAAAGCTGATCAGAGACTATCTAGAGATGGGACTCCTTCCTGAAGATCAGAATGAAAGAAAAAGAGTCAAATATCGAGAGGTCAAGTACGTGTTGGTTGGCGGAGTACTCTACAAAAAAGGATACACTATGCTGATACTTTGATATGCAAATGAAGAGGAGGCAAATTACATTTTGAGAGAGATTCATGAAGGGTTCTGTGGAAATCATTCGAGTTGGAAGATGCTAGCCAAGAAGGTCTCACGAGCGGCTTATTACTAACCGACCATTAAAAAGGATGCTCAGAACCAGGTGAAGAAATGTGACAAGTGTCAAAGGTTTACTAATATCTCAAGGTTGCAAACCTAGGAGCTAACTCCAATCCAGAGCCCCTACCTTTTGGCCTAATGGGGAATTGACATTGTCAGTCTATTTCCTTTAGAAAAATGTCAAAAGAAGTTTGCTGCGGTTGCCATTTACTAATTTATCAAGTCAGCCGAGGCCGAGGCTCTACCGAGCACAACATAACAGAGGATGAGGAAATTCCTATGGCAGATGATTGTTTGTAAATTCAAAATTCCGATGGTAGTGGTAACTGACAATAATAAGCAGTTTGAAAGAGACAGTTCAATGAGTTATGTGAGCAACTTGGTATCAGTCACTACTTTTCATCTCCCGAGCATCTACAAGCCAATGGTTAATTGGAAGTGACCAACAAATCCCCTTGAAGATCATCGTAACCAGGGTCGAGAAAGAAAATAGGCTATGGGTAGATGAATAACCAAACATATTGTGGGCCTACAGAATGACTGAGAGGACTTCTACCGGACACACCCCATTCTCTCTAGCCTTTGGAACCGAAGTAGTAATCCCTATCGAGATTAGAATCCCCATTCTCTCTACTAGACACTGCCCGATGGTCGAACTCTACGATTCGAAAGCAAACAATATTTCATTAAAGATTGACTTGGACTTGCTAGAGAAGAAAATGCTACAAACCGCGGTCTATCAACAAAAGATCAGACAGTGTCACAGTAGGAAAGTCAGGCCAAAAAACTTCAAGATCAAAGATCTCGTCCTTAAACTGGGTGAACCAGTAAATAAGAGAAGCCCAAGAAGATAAGCTCGGACAAAATTAGGAAGGGCCCTATGTTGTAGTCTCGTATACAAGGAAAGGAACCTATCGGCTTAAAGATTGCAATAAAAAAATCCTGTCTCATCCATGGAAGAGAGAACACCTAAAGTTTTACTATGCTTAATTACAATTGTTAATTTCTTTTATTAAAATGGATGTTTGCTTTAAAGTATTTAATGGAGTGCTTCTTGTAATTTTCGATATATGTTGTTACATTCCTTGATAGACAGTTCAAGAAGGACTGATCAATCACAAACTACTCATTAGGCCAAGAGCCTTAAGGGCAGATTTACAGTTCGGTAAATCCACGACTAACCGATCGACAAAGGAAAATTGCTCGCAAGGCCAAGAGAGTCTAAGGGATAGATCGATGGCTTGGTATGTCCACAACTGATCAATTATCAGAGAAAAACTACCCACTAAGCCAAGAGCTTAAGGGCAAATTAACAGCTCGGTTGGTCCATACTAACTAACCAACGGAGGAAAACTACCCACTAAGCCAAAAAGGCCTAAGAGACAGATCGATAGATTGGTCGGTTCACGAATGACTGACCGACCGATAGAAAAAAACTGCCCGCTATGCTAAAAACGCCTAAGACACAAATCGATAGCTTGGTTGGTCTATGATTGATCGACCGATGGAGGAAAACTACCTATTAAGATAAGAGAGCCAAATGGATAGATCGATAGCTCGGTTGATGCACGACTGACTAATCAACCAACAAAGAAAAATAGCCCAGCCAGGCTAAAAGAAGCCTAAGGAGCAAGTCAATAGATCAGTTAATTTAAGATCGACTGATGGAAGGAACCAATCAACACAAAGGTATAGATTAAGTAGAGATGGAGCTGGAGAAATAGGAAAAATAAAAAATCTACAAGTCAATAAAGGAAGAGCACATGAACGAACAATCAGTCAAAAGGACCTGACCAAAAGCGATCCACTATGTTCTTACTAATAGTAAGGGTTCGTTAAGATTCTCTCGATTGAGAGTACGACTTGACCTCAGTCAAACTGAGGTAATATGAACAAATAAATGCATGATCACATTCGATGTGAAGATAAAAGTAACACGAAATTGTCATAGATCATAGAGAGCTTGTATATTTAAAAAAAAGACCCAAAAGTTAGTCAAAGTTATAAGAATTAAAGTTACAGCAAAGTACTTACGAAAAAGAAAAAGAAAAAAAGAATCTGATCATTCTTGAGCTCTACTTTCTTAGTGGCCTAAGCTTTGAGAAAATTGATCTTGATCAGCACTGCCCAGGCTAAAACTAACAGAAGATCCAGGTCAGGATAGAGTTTGAGGATCCCCTTTTTAGCATCCTCAAAACCATCCTGGTAGATTTTGGCCAGCCATTCTTGGCCCTCATCACCATCCTTGAAGGCTTCCACCACTTTTGTCTTCTCCACCTCGATCTGCTATTAGAGCTCCTCTAGTCAAGCGCTCTTTTTCGAGGCCAGCTCAATGGCCTGTTATTTTAGATTAGACTTCGCAGCCAGAGTAGCAGCCAAACTCTCATCTTTGGAGTCTGCTTTATCACGAGCATTCAGAGCCTTTATCATGTCAGCCCTTGCAGCCTTGACCTTAGCACAGGCCTTTAGAGCTTAGTTTTGAGCTCGAACACCCTAGCACTGACGAGCTCATTTTTCTTGTACTATTTGTTGAAATCTTGATTGTTTTCCACATACCTAGTTCCAAGCTTAAATGTAAAGAGCAAGACCTGAAATGACACATCAGATGTGAGAAAACGAGCTCAAGAGTAGCAAGCTTAAGAGTATTAAAATACAAGTGTAAGTGAATACTTTTGCCAGGTGATGAGCTATACCTTTGGTGAGCTGATTGGGAGGGATATCCTGAGAATGAGCTCAGTCATCGGGCATGATGATGTTCTCCATTCTCTTCACGACAAGCCAGGCATCATCCAATAGGTTTAGGGCTGGGCTGGGCTCAGAGGAGGATGGAAGAATGATCTTAGTGGATTGAGTAGTAGGAAGATCAGTCCCCTCACTGGCTGTGTGGACTTCGAAGGTCGAACCCTTAGAGACAAAGGTTGAGATTGGCTCCTTATCCTGAGAGTCGACCTCAAGGACCTATTCTTGGAAAGTGCTAGTGTCAACCAGTTTCTATTTCTTTCGAAGCCTAAACTCTAAGCTAGAGTATGGATTCCTCTCTGAACTCCTATACTTATTTTTGTTAAACCTCATGCTTTCGGATCTTGAGAAGTCAATAACAGTGCTGTCGGTATCTGTAAAAAAGGAACAATGTGTTAGCAATATATAAAAAAGTAGAAAGTCCCTAATATAAAAATACTCACTCCTCTTACGTTCAAGCTGGAGGGCTTCTAAGCTCGGTTCTAGGCCAAGCATCTACAGACATAAAAAAACAAAAGTTATGATCAGGTAGTACCCTAATCTACTCAATCCATTCCTTTTGCTCAGCAGACAGGTAAGGCTGAGCCTAGACTAGACAAGTTAATAATAAAGGGTAGGAAGCTAATTAGGAACGGGATTTGAGGAAAGAAAGAACCAAGCTGGACTCCAGCTCAGAAAAGTAATGTACCCTCCTCGTAGACCTGACCCCATGCTACCTGACCATTAGGTTGAACTTCTTTGCCTAAGCTATGAAGGAATACCACCCCGGCCAGCTTCCATAGCCCTGTAGTAGTGGAGGAATTTGTCTATTGTGATATGCACACCAACGACCGACCTCCAGAGGATAGTGTAACCAACTAGGATTTTCCAACCGTTCGGCATGAGTTGAGTTGGATTTAAGCCCAATCGAGCCAATACTTCCTTGATCGGTCGGGCCAATGGGAATCGTGGCCCTCTCAACATTACAGCTACATAAACGGTGAAGACACCAGGCATGATGAGAGAGCAGGGCGTGTCCTCGAGAGCCGGCCATCGGTATGATAGATGTTTTGGGGGGTTATAAGAACCTTAAAATCTTTTTGAGGTTTCCCCTCCCCGATGTAAAGGGCTCGTTGCAATGGGAATAAGGGTTGATAGTAGAAGATTCGACACCATAGGAAGAGGAAAGAATAGGGACACTAAGCCCTACCAGAGAAAGGTTATCGATGAGGGGGTCGTCATCAGATTTCGAAAGGATCATCCTTTGACGGGTAGCTATGTTTTCTGAAGCTATTAGATCTTGTAATCTATCGGTATAATATTCAAAAATAAAAAATGGTGGTACAGGATTTAAGGAGGTCAGGGTCTTCTATAAGTTCTATAAGTTTATGGAGCTTTTCCTCTCTTTAGTAATACCAAATATAATGATAAAGGAACCAAAGCATCAAAGGGAAAAGAAAGATGGACGAAAGAAAGTGTACTAGGAGAAAAAAGGAATTGCAAAAGCTTGAGAACTCAAATATGGCGAAAGAAACTTGAAGCGGGAAAAGTATAAAGATGAAGAAATGAGGGTTATTTGTAGGAGAAAATTTTGAAACAAACGGCCTCGATTGAGCCGTGTGGCATCCATGTGAAAATTACAGACTAATCCCCCGCCAGCACCTAATAAGAAGACGGAAAGCCGAAATCTCTCAGCACACAGGAGTAAAGATTGTCGGTACGCATTAATTGCACCCATTAAATGCATATGGCCAACCAGAAGATTCCCTTAGGTCTGCTGTGAGACTTAGGGAATCGGGGGTAACTGATGAGTGAGATTTAAGAGCTCTACTGAAAAGAAACAAACACTCTTGAATAATTCGTAAGGGGCGTTCCTGAAAGAGCGACCTGTATATTTCTAAACCAACCTTCCAAGCTAGCCAATCGGTCTGAAAAGACCAAGATGCGCTGGGCCGAGCTCGAAAATCAATATGTTTAGGAGTCAGGCCGAGCTCCGAAGCACATCGTCATAATCCCACAGTTTGTGCGTAAATTATTAATAAGAAATTATCTCAAATTCAGTGAGCGGTCAAAAGATTAACGCAAATCTTATTA
>QLOD02168930.1:0-12180 GCA_003260245.2 Sideroxylon spinosum
AGTATAAAACTGAGGTACGAAGAATTTTGTATGCTTTCACGAAAATATCTTTCCGATCTACTTTTCCTTTACGTGATCACATCTCTTAATTTTAATTATTTATTGCCTTAAATTCTGAATTTTTAATTCTTTGTTTAGATTAGGTTAAATTAAGTAGTTTCCATTTATTTACAATTTGAACTCAATCCAAAACCTCTAACACTTGAAACTATTACTTTGGAATTAGGTAGTCAGGAATGGACTAGAGAGTATAGAAAGCCAAGTTATACTTCGAATGGTAAATACTGGGCGTTACACATGTTCTCCGACGCCAACCTCCTTCCACAAAACCGACATGCCGACTGCACCCCTCTTCGGGCCCGGTTGATTTATGCCATTGGAATAGGCATGTCTATTGCTCTTCCTTCATGCTTTTGGCATCATGTTCTATACACCTTTAAGCATCCTGGGGCCCTTACTGCATTACCTTTTGGCGATGCTTTGACTGAAATTTTCAAAAGAAAATGTGCTCTAATTACATATGACATGCCATTGGCTTCCGAGTTGAACTTGTTCAACGTCATTTCATATTCTAAGTCTCGAGGTCAAGCGGCAAAAATTAGAAAGAGAATATCAGAGGTTGAAAAGGAAGGGAGTGGGTCTCAGGCTCAACCTGAGGAGGAAGTCGAATGTGAAACCTCCAATGCTGAACTAGCTTTACAAATAGATGCTTTGGCAGAGAGGATGAGTCAAGTGGAGAGTAATCAAGAGGAGGACCACCAGCTTTTACTCCAAATCTAACGGTTACAGTAGACTCAGGGTCACATTTTCCAAAGTATTTTGGATCATCTTCGTTACTCTTCTCACCCGTCTCCACTCTGACATTTGGTTTTACCCCCCTTTTTTTTTGAAAAGTAAAAGAAAATATTATAAATAAGGAAAGTTATGCACAACTACACATGGGCATACCCCTGGAAATACATCAAAAGAAAACCACTAATCAAAAGAAATAGACATTAAGATCAGAGTGATATAGATAAATTAAAAAAAAACATTTAGGAGTCTCCCATCAAAGAAAGATGAAGTTGCCATTCATGGATCAAATTGAGGTTGGTTGGATTGTGAGGAATAGGGCAGTCCAATAATCTCATGCGCACCAAATGACCAATTTGACGAATAAAAAAGAGCTCATTCTTTGGAGGATTGCCATGTTTGTGAGAATTGCAATCAACCTAGATAGCATAAACTACCGAAGCAAAGGAGAGATGCCCAATGAAGGAGATGAGCGACGTTCCCCTAAAATTGGTGGTAACCCATGTTTTAACTGCTTCCCAAGTAGGAGAAATAGCTGGATAATTATATTTGGACATTAAAGCATGCCAAATCTGAAAGGAGCATGTGCAACGGAAGAACAAATGGTTATGATCTTCAACATCTTCACCACATAAATAACAGCACATATGATGAATGATTCCAAAAGAGCATAGGCGGTCTTAGGTAGTCAGCCTTTCTCTAATTGCCAACCATAAAATAAATGAGTGCCTAAGGATATGGTATTTAAACCACAAAAGATGTGACCAATCCACTCTAGGTGAGTGGATTCTTAGGATGTTCTAAGCTGCTTTAGTTGAGAAATTACCTCCTCTAAGTTTGTTCTGCACCACTTTATCCATTCCGTAGCATTTGGAGGAGCTAATGAGAGAGCTTCTTCCTTAAGTTCTATGAGTTCATGAGAATTTGCAACTGGCCATCTCCAAGCATTCAAATAAATAATTGAGTTTACCTTTGCATCTTTGGGAAAACATGAATCATATATGACCCGAGCATTTGGAGATGTTTGGTTTTATTTCTTTTCTTTCATTTTAATGTTTGTAATAATTGTGAGTTTAGGGTTTGGATTAAATACTTAACTTTGTATCCTAAAACTGTATCACTTATTTGTAACCTTTATTTTATACTTGTAGTTTAAGTTATTATTATGCTGACTATTTGTCTTATATTATGTTCATACCTTATTCCTACATGTTCTCTTTTTCTTTATTTCCTTTTCTCTATTTTATCTTGTATTCTTTATATTTTCTTTTGCTCTTAAATTTTATCTCATGTTTGGAAGCTCTATAATAATATTCTTATTCCATTTTTTTATTTATTGCGTGCTAAGATAGGCTCACTATGTCTAACCATTCTGAACCCTTAGATGAGGAAAATGAATTTGATACTTATATTGATAATCTAAGTGAGGGGGACGAGTTAGTGAGCTCAGAGTGTCCCATTGAGGAGTGGCCCAATGAGTTCTTTGTGGAGAGTAATTCTTTTCCTCTTTCTCTTGTTTACCCTTCTTTAATTCACCTAATCCTTGACCAGTTTCTTGTAGGGGAATGGTGGGTGAGGTTGACTTAGAAATTTTGGTGCGTATGGAGTAGACTGAGGTAGCTATATCTGTTGAATGGTCTAATGCACCATATTATGACACAGACACTGACACCATCGTCGTTTCTAATACTCCATCACACTCGGATGATGATGACATGCCCCCCTTAGAAGATATTTCTGACTTGGATAGTGAGACGAACGAGAGTACTACACCAAGTCTAAGTATGGCGAGCTACCCCCACAGGAGTTTCCTTTATCTAAGGAGGCTATTTGTTCAATTGATGCTATCTTAGCTTCATTTGCTTCTGACAGGAAGGTATTTCTTTTCCTCTATCTTTTGTCCTTTTCTGGTAACTTCTTTTTTTTCCTTTCGTTTTATTATTTATTTACCTTGACATCATTAGTCACTTTTCACATTAAGTTGGGGGGTACTGTTTACATATATTTTATGCCATTGCATTTTACCTTCGCTTCTGTTCATGCATAACACACACATTGAGGACAATGTGTCTTTTAAGTTGGGGAGGGGATGGTTAATAACATGTGGACTTCCCTTACATATTATTAATGACTAATGAATGGGTAATTTCTAATGCAATAATGGTAATAGTTATGAAATTAACAGATGATTTGATGTTCAATTTTAAATAGAGAACTAAATTTTAAATTGAGTATAAACTTTTTCTTATGTATTAAAGACTTATCTCTTAAAACTATTGAAATACAAGCATGTTAAGCATTAGAGTTCATGAGATGTAGTTATTCAAGTATATCAAGACAGAGGTGGAGACTTAACACCTTTTATGTTGTGAGCTTTTGAGCTTGAGCTTTATTTTTGAGGGCTGTATAATAAATAATTTTTATTATTTCTTCCAGCTCACTTCTTTTGAATAGCTTCATTACACTATTTTCTTGGTATTGAATGCGCAAGATATTACTTTAATTTGCTTGTATGGATCACTACTTTTGACAAGTGTTATGACCGAGAGAGTGATGTTAGGCCATCTTTCTTATAATTGGAAGCCTGTAACTTTTTATTGTTTACATGATCCTTGGAGCCAGTTTAAAGCTTTGCAAAATCTTAGATTATATAAAATTTCTTCTGTTAGCTAAAAATATAACCCTTTAGCCTTAGATACATAAGTAAACCAACCCTTGTACGTCTTGGGATACTTACGGAAAATTGGCAATTCATGAATTAATTATCATTAGTCCCATGAAAAAAAAATGTGAGTTGATAGTAAAGCTTTAGGGCCCAACGCTGTCGTTTTTCTGTTGTTGTTTTTTGTTGTCGTTTTCTATTTTATGTTTTCTGTTATTATTTATTTTTTCAAAAATGAAAACTAAAACCGTGTTTGGATATGCAGTTTTGTTTATAATTATTAATTTTTTATTTTCATAAAATATTTAATTTTGTTCATTTCTAAAAATTTAATAGAATTAAAAAAATACATATTTCATATTAATTTAATTATATTATTTTTTAAAAATTGAATAAATATAATTACTATATCATTTAATCCAATAAATATAAAATATGTTTATTATAATTTCATTATAATATTTACTAAAATATATTTCATAATTATTCAAATAATTTAAATATGATATTTATTAAAAATGATTTAATAAAATATATTTAATATTATTTAAAATAACTAAATTAAATTAATTATTAAATTAAATTTAATTAATTAATCTAATTGTGATATTTATTGAAAATAATTTAATAAAATATATTCAATATTAGTTAATTAATTAAATTAAATTAAGTATAAAATTAAGTTAAATTAATTAATTTAATTTTATTATTTATTAAAAATAATTTAAAAAATATATTTTATATTAATTAAATTAATTACTAAATTAAATTACTTTATTGAATAAAATATATTTTATGTTAATCAAATTAATTACTAAATTAAATTAACTAAATTAAAAATATATCTTATTAAATTATTTTAGTAAAATATCATAATCGAATTAAATTATATTTTATCAAAATTATTTAATAACATATATTTATATTTAATTAAATTAAATTAATTATTGTATTAAATTATAATTTTTATTTGTGAAAAATAATCAATAAATATATTATTAATTTATTTAATTATATTATATTATTTATTAATACTAATTTTAGTTTAATATAATATTTTAATAAAATAATTTATTTTAATATGATAATAAAATTTATAAAAATGTTTGTAACAGAAAAAGAAATTAGAGTGAAAACACTTTTCTTTTGTTTTCGTTTTTCTATTTAAGTTTTCATTTTTTTGGAAACAAAAAAATGAAAACAGATTTAACAGATATGTTTTTGTTGTCAGTTTACAGAATTTTGAAAACATAAACAAAAAACAGAAAACAAAAACATTACCAAATGGGGCCTTAATGTTTGGCATTCAAGCACTTGAAAAGTGAAAAGTTGGGGAGTGTTTTATTGCATTACTGTAATCCCTAGACATGCACTTTGATGTTCCCATCCTTTGTTTGTCTAACCAATACCTGGCAAGCTAATTATCAAAAAAGAAATACCTGGCCAAGCTACAACCAAGTAAGAACCTGATGGACTCTAGGTGAAAGACACTTATAAGAGCATTGATTTGTTTCTGTGATTGATAGTAATTTTCTTGTTTATGGATCAATACATTCCTTCGTGAAGCTATGCTACACTCACTATTTAAATCTTTTATCTCACTTTTGATTTGGGTTCAATGCACCTATTTGATATTACATCCATGCATGAACAACGAGAGTAACCCTTTTCGAGTGATTTCATTTGAGAGTGAACATCCTAGTGAGAGTTGAAGTCAAAACCATGATCTTTGCGTATATTTGTTAATTATGTTGATTGGATGACAGTACTTAACGTATTTGAAAATAAATGGTTGAAAAGTTAGATGAGTTGGAAGTGCATTTGAAAAATAATTTATGCAAGATTTCAAAGTTTGGCTCTCTATTTCATATTGAATTCGAGTCAGAAGTTTTTGGAATTATTATTACCACACATAGAATTAGTTTAAGAATTTTATGGGTAGATTCACTGCAAACCCTCGCGAGACTTCACTCGTCCACTGGGGGTAATCTAGGGGTTTAAAAGGCTTGCTGCATGTAGCTAAGTGTAGCCGTGTTTCCAATGAAAGAGAAATAGGTAGTAGTTTGCATTTATTTTTAATAAAGTCATTGCTAAGGTCTAGCAATGTTCAAGTTCTTTTTTTTTTTTTGTTTTTGAAAGGTAAAAATAAATTATATTAATAAAAGAGATACTGTACAAATACTCATGCGCATACCCCAGAAAAATTACATTAAGCAAAGCGATCCAAAAAGTTCAAACTACCAAACTAGTGAAACAAGTCATTCCATCATCCAAATGCTCAATCAATCAGAGTAGATGAAAGATGCTATGTTTGGACCAAGTGTAAATTGGTAAAGTTGCAAGAAAAACCAGAGCAGTCCAATAACCTCAGCCTGACCAAGCCCATAATCAGATTTATCAATGTTAGTTCGTTCCAAGGTGATCTCCTGTGCAAGCGAGAATTCTGTTCTCTCTATAATGTGTAAAACGTAATAGCAAAGGAGTCTCTTCCAATGAATGAAAGAATAGAGGAGCCTCTAAATGTAGAACAACCCAATGTATGGTTGCTGTACAAATAGATGGAGTGGCACTAAAAGCACATTTAGCAAGGATGGCATGCGAAACACAAAAAGAGAAAGCACAATTGAAGAACAAATGATCATGATGTTCAATATAGAACCCTGAGGGTATTATAAGTAGAACCCTTAGGAGATTATTTTGAGGGTCGGTTCCAGCTGTTGTAGAGTCTTTCTGCAGAATATTGTTTAAGACTTTTTCAGTTCTTTTCATCATCAAGATGAATGTTCTTTCGCGATCTTGGATTTCTTATTGGAGGATTTATTGCTTTTCATATTTTTTTGAAGTACAGTATTTGACTCTTTCTTTTAATTCAATAAATGCACTTTTCTATTTTGTTTTTATTTTCGGGGTTTTCGTTGATTTCGATTCCTTGTTAACCTAAAATCCTAGTTCTTGATTCAACAAATCAATGGTGGGTGGATGATTATAAACTTTGTGATGTGCATAGACCAATGTGTATTGTGTGAAAAAGTATACGTAGAGCCCTACACTTTTGGAAAAAAAAAAAAAAACCCTTGATCATATTTTCTGAAATCACTGATAAGGATTTTTGAATCTTAAAATTTCTTTTATATTTTTGAGATGATTATTTTAAATCTAAAATCCTAATTTTCTTAAAAGAATGTCTTCTGTTTTTAAAATTTTCAACATGAGTATAAAACTGAGATATGAAGAATTTTGTATGCTTGTACGAAAATATCTTTCCGATCTACTTTTCCTTTACGTGAATCAAATCTTTTAATTTCAATTATTTATTGCCTTAAATTCTGAATTTTTAATTCTTTGTTTAGATTAATTTAAATTAAGTAGTTTGCATTTATTTACAATTTGAACTTAATCCAAAACCTTAAATACTTGAAACTATTACTTTAGAATTAGGTAGTAATTCTAGGAAACTTAAAAATTAACATAACATAATATAGTAATGGTCATAGTTGGCACCAGAGCCCTCATGATGGAAGTCTCTCTCTCTAACATTTTCTCTCTCTAGGGTTTTAGGAGGCGGCTAGGTTTTCCTAGCTAGTTTCCATCTTTCTCTACAGATTCCTTTGGAGTTTATCTAAAAATGGCACCTATGGAAGGCACAAAAAATGATTGCGGTGAAGTTACCTTTTTTGATAATGATGGAGACACTTCCTTTGATTTCACCAAAGCAAGAGGTGAGTCTTCCTCTTTGAGAACCGGCTGCAAAGCTGAAATACTTAGGGTTTCCTCAGGTGAAGAAGAAGAAGCTCTTTGTGGCTTTCATAAAGCAAAAGCTAACCTTTCCTCTTTAGGAGCTGCAACTTTTGAAGAAAATAAAGCTATAGAAGAAGTTTCCTCTTTGGAAAAAGCTGCCGCAGATGATGGGAGACAACACACTTCGGGTAAAAGGCCACACTACCTACCCAATGATTCAAATCTTTGCTACCCTAGGGTTTTAAGTGTTGTTTCAACATTTGAACTGAGGGTGAGTAGGGAAACTCCCAGATCTGGGAACGAAGCTACTAGGGTTATTGAAAACCAACATGGGGACGAAAGAGCCTTGGCTAGGGGTTTCAATGGAGGTGTTGCTGCTGATGGTAAACACGGGCTTAAGCATAAGCCAAAGGAGGCTGCTGCTAGGGGTTCTAGTATGGGAAAGGAGGCGGCAATGGCTACCTCTCCTACCTTTTCTACTAAATCTTGGGCTGACCAAGTTAATGAGAAGCCAAAAAACCCTAATACTCAACTAAGCTTAGGTGGGAGAAGTAATTGGGCTTCTGTGGTTAAAGGTGATTCAAACTCCACCATGGACCTTGCTTATGTCAAACCTTCTCCTCCCCCTTCTCCCGAAGGAAAGGTTAAGATTAAACTCCCCTTCTTTGTGGTCGAAAAAGGAATTTCTATTTGGGAGAATACTCTCCTTGGCTTCTTTCTTGACAAGCTCCCTTACTCACTGATTCAAAATAGAGCCTCTGAGCTATGGGGGTCTAAGGGGATGGTGGAAGTTCTCAGTAATGGTGATGGTTTTTTCTTCTTCAAGTTTTCAAATAATGACTCTATGCAAGCTGCATTGGAAGGGGGACTTTGGTACTTTGGTGGAAGGCCCATATTTCTACAGAAATGGAGACATGCATGAATTTGTCAAAAGCTGGCTATAAGCGTGTCCCTATTTGGGTCCACTTCCATAATCTCCCTTTAGAATGCTGGACGGATGAAGGACTTAGCATGATTGCTAGTGTTGTAAGGAAACCCATTCAAGCTGATAAGATGACGGAGTCTCGCAAACGTATCAACTTTGCCCATATTTGTATTAAAATTTGAATTGATGACTCTCTCTCGAGCTCATTTGACATTGAGCTTGAGGATGGAACTATCATGGAAATTCAGATCGAGTACAATTTGGTACCAAAGAAATGCTCATTTTGTAAGGCATTTGGACACCTATCCAAGAATTGCAAGAAGTAAAGACATCAAGAATGGGCTCATAAACCTCCAACAAAACTTGCCCCTCAACCCAATTTAGATGATGATTGGAAAGAAGTCAAACAACATGGCAAGGAAGTTATTGTAGACTCTACACCCTTTTCTCATGATATGCTAACATTAAGCACTCCCACGGCTGCTGCATATAGCATAAACAACCCTTTTGATGTGTTACACAATGAGGATGATTTGGATAAGGAGCAGCTAGCTTCGGCCATTGTCCCTATTGATGCAAATGAAGTAAACCCTTTAACCTTTTCCAAGGACGAAAATTCCAAGGATCCTATTTTTAAGGGTGACCAAGATCTATTTTCTTCACCTTTGGCTAAAAGGCCGGCTACCCCCTATAATGTTACTGTTAGAAGCTTTAACCCAAAGGAAGACATGGCTACTGGTAATTCCTGTTCTCCTTTATCAGATTACAGCTCAGTTCCCATCAACAATCCTCTCCTTCAAAAACTTAAAGTTGATGAACTTGACAAAAAGAACAAGAAGACCTTGAAGAAGCGAGAAAGCAGAAGGAAAAATGATGGGTCAGGTGGTAGGGTAGTCTCTCCGCTTGATCTCCATGATTAAGTTAGCATCGTGGAATATTCAGGGTTTGAACAACCCCTCAAAGCAAAGGGAGATTCGTAATTTAATCCATGTCCATGGTCTATCTTGTATTTTCTTCCTTTATTGAGACAAAAGTTAAGCCTTGCAATAAAGAGAAACTTGAGAATGGCATGTTGAAGGGCTGGAAATGTATTAACCTTTATGATGATGATGTTTCTAGAAGAATTTGGGTTTGGTGGAACCCAAATAAACTTCATGTTGAAGTTTTATCGTTGTATGATCAGATCTTTCACCTCTCACTCCAAATTGTAAATTCGGATCAAAAGGTTTTATGCTTCCTTCGTTTATGGATCCAATGATGTTTCGGTAAGGAGAAGACTTTGGCATAGTCTAAAAACCTTTTCTCAACTCTATGGCAACGTTCCTTAGCTTATCATGGGGGATTTCAATGCCATCCACTCTAGACATGAAAGGAAAGGTGGCACAATAGATTGGCCTTCTTTTATGAATGATCTTGATGACACATTGCTTGATGCTGGGTTGGATGATCTTTGATTTGGTGGTATGTTATTTACTTGGCACAATATCTAGAGCTAAAGGTCATATACAAAGAAAATTGGATAGAGCCTTAGTCAATGCCTCTTGGCTCAATTCCTTTACCAATGCTTTTGTTGAATTTCTACCTTATGGTTTATTGGATCACTCCCCGGTGATTGTGGATATGGGATTACCTATTTCTCCTATTCTACGTCCTTTTAAGTTTTTAAACTATTGAACAGAATTTGAGGAATTTTTTCCATTGATTGAAAACATTTGGAGCACTCTCATTGAAGGCTATGCTATGTACAAAGTCTATAAGAAATTGAAGCTTATCAAATTAGCTCTCAACAAATTAAGCTCATAGAAGAATAAGGAGATGGATGATACTCTTGCACCCTTATGAAGTGAGCTTGCAACACATGGGGGGATACATCCCGGCTTGCTAAAGAACAGGAATGTGCACTTCAGCTCTCAAATGCTAGTAGAAGACTTGAAAGTTATGCTACGCAAAGGAGTAGAATTCAGTGGTTAAAGAAGGGTGATCGAAATTCGGCTTTCTTTTTTCACTCAATAAAGAATCGTCACAATGTGAATAAGATTCTCGCTATTCAAGATGATGTAGAGGAATGGCTCAAGGATAAGAATTGCATTGCTAAATCGAGAGTCATTTTCTTTAGTAGGTTTCTTGGTGTAGAATCTCCCTCCTCTTATGGAGGGACTCATGCTTTGGGGTAGTTTATTTCTTTCTCTTTGAGTGTTCAACAAATGGAGACCATAGGTGCTCCCTTTACTGATTTGGAGATTCAAGACACTATGTTCAGCTTGCATCCTAACAAAGCACCAGGTCCAGATGGTTTAAATGCCTTTTCTTTCAAAAGGCTTGGCATACAGTGGGTGAAGAGATCACATGTGCAATTCAAGAGTTCTTTTCCATAAGTATTTTACCTAAGGAATCTAATGCCACCGTCATTGCTCTCATCCCAAAAGTTCCCAATGCTTTTCAATGGAAGGACTTTCGACCTATTTCTTGCTGCAATACTATATATAAGTGCATCACCAAGCTCCTTGCAAACCATTTAAAACAAATATTGCCATCTTTTGTTGGCTTAGGTCACTTGGCCAGGACTTTTAGCTTTCTCATAAGAGGTTGGGAGTTTGACTCTAAGGACTAACAATTCTCGGAGAGTCACCCCAGGCTGTCCACTAAATTGGAAGGGTGTCTGCGATTGACTTGGGGCTGGAGTGTAGGGGTGTGTGCCGGTTTCTCGAGGAGTTTCGATCCTAACAAAGTCCGAAGGGCTTATAGGTGATTTCTCCCCATTTCCCAAAAACAAAAAAAAAGAAAGAAAGATGCACAAGCTGTCTTTGTTAATGGGAGACATACTGGGGATAATATCCTTATGGCTTAAGATCTGGTTAGAGGATATCACCTTCATACCACTTCTCCAAGATGTGCCTTCAAGGTTGACTTAATGAAGGCCTTTGATTCAGTAAGATGGGATTTCCTTTGGGACACCCTTGCCCTCTTTGGTTTTCCCAAGTGCTTTATTGGCTGGATTAAAGCTTGTATCTCCACCTCAAGCTATTCTATTTCAATTAATGGTGAATTGAAGGGTTATTTTAAAGGGAAGAAAGGCATTCGTCAAGGTGACCCTCTATCTCCTTATCTATTTGTCATTTGCATGGAAGTTTTTTCTAGAATTCATGACAAGAAGATAAAGGATTCTCCTTCTTTCAAGTTCCATTAGAGATGCCAAAAATCCAAAACTTCACACTTATGATTTTTTGTAATGGTGACTTTAAATCTATTAAAGTTGTTAAGGATGCAATTGAAACTTTCTCCTCACTTTTTGGTCCTCTCCTAATTTAACCAAAAGCACCATTTTCCTTGCTGGAGTGGACAATGCACTACATTCCACTACTGTGAATTATTTAGGGTTCTCTTTGGGCTCCTTTCCTATTTGGTACTTAGGAGTTCCCCTCATTTCCACCAAACTCAAAGCTTGTAATTGTAAGGAATTGGAGGATCGCATCTTGAAGAGAATTAAAGCTTGGACAAATAAGTTCTTGTCTTTCCCAGGAAGACTTCAACTTATTCAATCTATTTTGTTTAGTATTCAAGCTTATTGGTGTTCACACTTCATCCTTCCTTTTAAAGTTACAAAATCAATTGAAGGCTTACTTGCAACGTTTCATTGGAAAGGGGTTACAATAGAGCGACATAATGCTAAAGTTTTATGGGATGAAATTTCAAAGCCAAAAAAAAGAAAGAGGCCTTGGCAAATTTGTCAACCATTATCTTCATCGATGTGGGTGTCTTAGGTCAAAATAAACCTTCTCCATAAGAATTAGTTTTGGGTTGCTAAAGTCCCATGGAATTGTTCCTGGACTTGGAGGAAGATTCTCAAGCTTTGGAATAAAATTAAACCTTACATTACCAATGATGTTGGGGACGACTGCCATACTTTACTCTGGTTTGATTCTTGGATGCCTTGTGGGCTAATTTGCACAGCTCCAAATGCTCGGGTCATATATGATTCAGGTTTTCCCAAAGATGCAAAGGTAAACTCAATTATTTATTTGAATGATTGGAGATGGCCGGTTGCAAACTCTCATGAACTCAT
>QLOD02168937.1:0-12180 GCA_003260245.2 Sideroxylon spinosum
TTTTATTTGAAAAAATTACAAAAAAATATCATTAATTTTTAAAATCGGTAAAATTGCTTATAAAATCGAGATTTTACGTCCCAAAATCGAGATTTTACCTATTTTGCCGCTATTAAGATTTTACATAAATCGAACAAGTTTTCCCATTGTAATATCGTTAAATCGTAAGATTTTAAGATTTAAATCGGGATTTTAACAACATTGTTTATGACCATTTCGAATTATCTGCGTCCGGTGATAGTTGTCAGTTTTCGTCGACATTACCGTGTTTCTGGTAAGTTAGAGTTGAGTTGTCATTTCTTTCTTCCTAATTGTCCCTCTTGGTGTATCATTGGTTATCTTGTAGAGTCCTTTGGTTCTACCATAGAGCGCGTCGAATTCCCGATTTCCAGGGATTCATAGGAAATCCTTCGTTTTTGAGAGGGATTTGGGGAACCTTGTTGTTCGAATCCTACTCTCAGATTGTCCATAGAGTCATGTCGAGTACAGGAGAGGACCATTCCCGTGACCTAATTAGGGTCAGGAGGAACGTGTCAGGCTCTGGCCCTGAGGGCGTGGAGGAGGTCCAGGCAGGAGACTCAGGGCCGATTGTAGATGCCATTGAGCCTGACGTTGGGGAATCCAACACCTCCGGAGGGGGACAGCCCCGATTTTACGCCGAGGAAATTAAGTCGACCTTGAGCACTGCGAGAATCCGGAAGCTGTGGTCGGACTTTCAATTTCCTCGGTCTCTTTCGTTTAGGGTCCCCGACGAGAATGACAGGGCGTATTGGCCGAGAGATGGGGAAGTGACTGTGTACGAGGGGGCCTTAATTGGTAGCCTTCGCTTCCCCATCACCCAGCCTGTTAGGGAAATCTCGAGCCGCCTAGATTTGGCTCCCAGTCAAATTCTCCCCAATAGCTGGAGGATAATGGTGGGTTGCTCGGTTATATGGAGGGCGGCCACTGGTCATGAGCTCACGGCCGAAGAGTTCCTTCATTGCTACAAGGTCAAAGACGCGGGCCGAGGCTGGTGGTTCTTCTCGGGCAGAGAGAGGGATTTTAACCTGGTGACTCGGTTACCAACCTCCAACAAAGGTTGGAAAGACAAATTCTTTTTCGTCTATGGAGATGGTATGGAGTGCCAACGGTAGGAATCCCCTGATCAATCAGTGTCGCGCGTGCCTAGGTAATGGGGCAGTTCGACGAAGAGAGGTATATGCTTTTACTTCTTTCGCGATTTCTAATCTCACGATATGAATTTATTGTTAATGACTCTCCTCTCTCTCTCTTTTTTTTTTTTTGGCAGCCCGAGCCCAGCCGAGGTTGACTGATGAGCTCAAGGCCAGGGTACAGGCTGCTCAGAGACATGATGTCCATGAGGCTAAGCGTCTGGTCAGCGTGGAGTCATTGGCCGCTTATATGCTTGGCCCTGAACCAACTAGAGAGGCTTTGGCAGCCGAACGTGAGCGGAGTGAGTTTCAAGTCCATTAATTTTGTTATTCGCTTTGATTTGGACTTACACTGATTTTCTTTTTTGCTGCAGATAACCCATCTCCGGCCACTCCTGTACCCGAAATGGTTCGGTTCAATGTTGATCGGCTTGCGAAACGCAAACAGAAGGAGACTGTTGAAGAGGAAGAGGGGGCGAAAAGACCGAGAGGAATGCAGGGTAGCAGCTCCGGTGCAAAAGACGCCACTCCCGGGGTCCAACTAACTGCTGCAGATCCTATCATCATTTCTTCTCCTTCTCGGGCTTCCCCTCGGCGTGCTACTTCTGGATCTCCCCCGTCATTCATCAGTTTGCTGGATGATCAACAACTGGCGTGGAGAAGCACGATCTCGTGGATCCCGACCGAGGAGATTGGTCGGCAAGAATCCTGCTCTAATTATCAGCTGTGTCAGGACCTTAACCATGATCTTGTGAAGGTATGGGTTGGCAATATTTTTCTCTTTCACCTTTGGCTCTTTTTTTTTTTTTTTTTTTGAACGAAGCCTTTCATTGGCGTATAGGCTCTGACCCGCTCGGCCGTTCTGGCACGTCGACTGATACTGGCCGAGCGACAATAGAGAAGGATGACGAACGCATCGGCGGATTGGTGTCAGAGCTTGCCGCTCAAAAGTCTAAGACGCTGGAGGCCACCCGGGAGAGAGACGTCGCTTTGACCGCTGCCGAGGAAGAGAAGAAAAACTTCCAATCTCAGCTTGAGAATTTGAAGATTGAACATCAGGCGCAGCTCGAGAGGCTGAGGGCAGAGCATGAGACTGACATTACCTCTACTATCGAGCGATACAAAGAATCGGAGGCTTTCCAGGAGGACATCAAACCGATCTTTCTTCAAGCTTTCGTAGTGGCAAGGAACAGGGCTTCTCTGTTGTATCCGGACCGGGACTTCTCGAGCCTCGAACCAGTGGATCAGGAGAGAACAGAGGTCGCTGGGGCCAGCCAAGAGGAGAAGGAGAGGGGTGATGCGCAATCCAAAGACGCTGCTAACTGAAGCTGCTTTATTTATATATATATATATATATATATATATATATTTGTTTTGTAACTGAACTTGATTTGTTTCAAGAGTATAATATAGCTTCCTTTTCTTTACCTTGAAGCCCATTCGCTCTTTTTTCATTTTTTGGATGTTTAATGTTTCTCTATTTCATGGTGTTTACTTAGTTTGGCCTTCATGTTTTATACCGTGAGTTTTTAACCCGAGCCATCCCACTTGGTCATGGCAAGCGGAAGCTTCTAATTTCTTGCCCTGCTCCAGTTAATCATTCCCATTGAGTGGAAAGATTTAGGTTATGGTCCGTAGGCTTCTTTTCCTACTCAGCTCCGTAAGCCGAGCGGGTTCGATGCTGCTCAGTCACTCCATTTGAATGGAATGACTTGGTGTTGGCCCGTAGGCTTCTTTGCCTACTCAGCTCCATAAGCCGAGCGGGTTCGATGTTGCTCAGTCATTCCATTGGAATGGAATGACGGTGTTGGCCCGTAGGCTTCTTTCCCTACTCGGCTCCATAAGCCGAGCAGGTACGATGCTGCTCAGTCATTCCATTGGAATGGAATGACGGTGTTGGCCCGTAGGCTTCTTTCCCTACTCGGCTCCGTAAGCCGAGCGGGTTCGAGGCTGCTCAGTCATTCCATTGGAATGGAATGACGGTGTTGACCCGTAGGTTTCTTTCCCTACTCGGCTTCGTAAGCCAAGCGGGTTCGATGCTGTTCAGTCATTCCATTAGAATGGAATGACGGTGTTGGCTCGTAGGCTTCTTTCCCTACTCGACTCCGTAAGCCGAGCGGTTCGATGCTGCTCAGTCATTCCATTGGAATGGAATGACGGTGTTGGCTCGTAGGCTTCTTTCCCTACTCGGCTCCGTAAGCCGAGCGGGTTCGATGCTGCTCAGTCATTCCATTGGAATGGAATGACTGTGGCCCATAGGCTTCTTTCCTTGCTCGGCTCCGTAAGCCGAGCGGGGTTGTTTTCAAGTCGGTTCGTACTCGTGCTGTTTAATAGGTTAGAACCGAAATTTGGTGAGAGAGAGTTCATTGTCAATTACCTGCTACGGAAATAAAATTGTTATGAAAGTAAAGGCAGCTCATACAAAATATTTTCGTAAATATTCAACGTGCCAAGGATGAGGTAATTCCTTGCCCTCAAGGGTCCTCAGCCTGTACGTTCCCTTTCGGGTAAAGCCCAAAATTTCGTACGGTCCTTCCTAATTTGGTCCGAGTTTTTCGTCACGGGGATCCCTTGTCGATTGGTTTACTCTTTTCAACACCAGGTCTCCTTTGTTGAAGTTTCTCAATCGGACTCTCGTGTCATAGTACTGGCGCATCCGTTGCTTATAGGAAGCCATTTTAACCGCAGCTTCTAATCTTCTTTCTTCCAGTAGGTCAATTTCTTCTTCCATCATCTCTCTGTTTTCCTCGTCGCTGAAGTTTCGCACCCTGGGACTGGGTAAGCCTATCTCCACAGGGATGACTGCTTCGGTCCCATAAGTTAATGTAAACGGTGTATGACCGGTGGCTACCCTTTCTGTTGTACGATACGCCCAGAGGACGTTGGGGAGTTCGTCTGCCCACAGGCCCTTCGCTTTATCCAGCTTCGTTTTGATAACCTTGAGGAGAGAACGATTAGTGACTTCGGCTTGTCCGTTGGCCTGCGGATGTTCTGGCGAAGAATAATGGTGGCTGATGCCCAGCTCCTCATACAGTCCATTAAATTATTTCCCCTCAAACTATTTTTCGTTATCTGTGATGACCACTCTTGGGATCCCAAATCTGCAAACTATATTCTGCCAAAGGAATTTTCTCATGTTCTATTCAGTGATGTTTGGCAATGCTTCCGCCTCGGCCCACTTTGTGAAATAACGAACTGCGACGACCGCGAATTTTCTTTGTCCTCTTCCCAACGGAAAGGGTCCCACTATATCGATTCCCCATTGTGCGAATGGCCATGGGGTCAGGATAGGTGTCAGCTCCAGAGCGGGTTGTTTTGGAATGCTGGAGAATCGTTGGCATTTGTCGCAATTCTTAACAAACATCTGAGCATCTTTGTCAATTGTGGGCCAATAGTATCCCGCCCTCAAGATCTTTTTCACCATCATCCTACTCCCCAAATGATTCCCTCAAATGCCCTCGTGGACTTCCCTCATAATGTAGTCTGCCTCTTGTTCGTTTGCACATCTGAACAGGGGGGAACTGTGCCCTCTTTTGTACAGGATCCCGCCGACCACCAGGTACCTCGCTGCGCGGTATTACAACCTCCTAGCTTCGTTTTTATCTACAGGCAAGACCCCATTCTGCAAATACTCCTTAATCGGCGTCGCCCATTGAGCGTCTTCATTAATCTCAAAGGCTTCGGCATTATGAATGCTCGGGTTGTCCAAAACCTCAATTGGGATATTGAGATTATTTTCACCGGATGATGCCATCTCTGGCCAGTCTATCTGCCTCTTCGTTCTATGGTCTCAGGACTTTCTGTAATTGAAATCTGATAAACTTTCTGCTTAAACATTTCGCCCTCTTGTAATATTCTGCCATGTTGTCTCCCTTTGCCTCGTACTCCCCTTGTACTTGTTCTACCACCAATTGCGAGTCACTTCGTACCACGATTTTCTCTGCCCCCATTCTAAGGGCCATCTAGAGTCCGGCGATCAATGCCTCATACTCTGCCTCGTTATTGGATGTAGGAAACTTGAAGCGTAAAGCATATTCAAATTCATGGCCATTCGGGGATATTAGAACAACACCTGCGCCACTGGCCGACTGAGTACAAGAACCGTTCACGTTCAGTATCCAAGCAGATTCCTGGTCTTCCTCCTCAGGGATGCTATCAGAAACGAAGGTAAATTCAGCAATGAAATCCGTCGCTGCCTGACCTTTATCGATGTTCGCGGACGGTACTGGATGTCGAATTTGCTGAGCTCAACTGACCACTTCATTAGTCTTCCTGAAGTCTCGGGCTTATGCAGGACGCTTTTCAACGGCTGGTCAGTTAGGACCACAATCATATGTGCTTGGAAGTATGGCCTCAATTGCCGTGCTGCCGTAATTAAGGCAAGCGCCATTAACTCCATTTTTGGGTATCTCTCTTCAGCTCCCCTAAGGGCTTTGCTGGTGTAGTAGACCAGCCTCTGTATCCCATTATCGTTCCAAACCAGTGCTGAGCTCACTGCTGTCGCAGACACCGACAGATACAGATACAATTCCTCTCCTTGAGTGGTCTGACTCAGCAGTGGGACTGACCCTAAATATTCTTTCAACTGTTCAAAAGCCATGTTACATTTCCTGCTCCACTCGAACGCTTTTCTTAGAACCTTAAAGAAAGGATGACACTTATTGGTCGATCGGGAGATAAAACGGTTCAACGATGCGACCCGCCTGGTCAATTCTAAACTTCCTTGGTGGTTCTCGGTGGTTTCATTTCCATGATGGCTCGGACTTTTTCAGGATTTGCTTCTATCCCTCGGTGGGATATCATGAAACCAAGGAATCCCCGAGGCCACTCCAAACGCGCATTTCGCCGGGTTCAACTTCATTCCATATTCCCGTAAAGTGTTAAAAGTCTCTTGCAAGTCGGCAACATGACGATCGCTTTCTGCCCTCTTAACAAGCATGTCGTCCACGTATACTTCCACATTCCTCCCGATTTGGCCTTTGAACATTTTGTTCATCAGCCTCTGGTATGTTGCCCCCGCATTCTTCAGACCGAAAGGCATCACCTCATAGCAATACAAGCCTCTGTCTGTGATGAATGCCGTATGTTCCCTATCATGCCTCGCCATTTTGATCTGGTTGTACCCTGAGAAGGCATCCATAAAAGATAACAGCTCATACCCTGCCGTGTAATCAACCAATGAATTGATTGCGGGCAAGGGAAAACTATCCTTCGGGCACGCCTTGTTCAAATTTGTGAAATCAACACACATCCGCCACTTCTCATTCGATTTCTTTACCATTACCACATTAGATGACCAGGTTGGGTACTGAACTTCACGAATGAACCTTGCTTTGATTAGCTTATCTACTTCTGCTTCTATGGCTTCATTCTTCTCCGGCGCGAAAGTTCTTCTTTTTTGCTTCACTGGTCTTGCGGTTGGGAAAATATTCAGTTGGTATACCATCAATTCTGCGTTAATGCCTGGCATGTCTTCGTGGGACCAGGCGAAGACATCGGCATTTTCTGTCAGTAATTTTCTCAGCGCATTTTCTGTCAGTAATTTTCTCAGCCTACTTTTCAAATGCTCAGGTGTTGCCGAGCCTAGTTTGACTTTCCTTTGCTGTTCAGCGGAGCCGATCATAACGTCCTCCAAATCTTCCCCTGGCTCTCCCCTTTGTATTTCCTCATCATCCCTTACCTCAAGCTCCTCTATCACCAAAGCCTCTTTACACGCATCTCCCCTCAACGACGACATATAATATTCCCGGGCTACTCTCTGGTCCCCTTTCACACAACCTATGCCGTTCCCCGTAGGGAACTTGATACTTAGATGGTAGGTAAATGTAACAGCCCTGAATTGATTCAGAGACGTCCTCCCAAGTATGGCGTTATATGCCGAGGGATAATCCACCACTAAGAAGTTGACCATCTTAGTTACTTGTTGGGGCCCATCCCCTAGGGTTACGGGGAGGATTATAGAACCAAGAGGGACTACCCGATTCCCCGTAAAGCCAACCAGCGGTGATAAGACCGGCTGCAGCTTTTCTGTCCCTATTTTGAGCTTCTCAAAAGCTTCCCAATATAAAATATCCGTCGAACTCCCGTTATCCATAAGAATTCTCTATATTTTGAAGTTGGCGATTATGGAAGAAATGACTAAGGGATCATCGTGGGGTTGACATACCTCGTTAGCCTCCTCATCAGTGAAAGTGATCGGGTCCCGCTCAGTCTTAACTTTTTTCTACGGTTGGTCTGTCGTGAACACCTCCCTGGACCTATAAACTTCTCGAGCATATTTTTTCCTGCCAGTCGAAGTATCCCTGCCGGCCGCGAGCCTTCCAGAGATGACTCTTATTTCGCCAATCGGCTGTTGGTTACGTTGTTCTCGGTCGGGGTTTAGCTGATCGGGGCTTCTATTCCTCAGGCTTCTACTGTCGGGGATCCGCCAATCAGCTCTCCTGTTAGTGCCGCCGCCTGAAACGAATCTGCCAAGCCTTCCACGTTTGATCAATTCCTCTACCTGCTTCTTCAGGTCAATACAGTCGTCTGTATAATGTCTGTGATCTCTGTGAAAGCGATAGTATCTAGTGCGGGACCGTTGCTCTGCAGGGGTCCTTAGTTTTCCAGGCCATTTCAGAGTCGGGTCATTTTGGATCTCATAAAAGACGTTCTCCAACCTCGTGTTCAGAGGGGTGTAGTTTTTATCAAGATCTCCATACCGTCGCGTATTTCGCTCCAACCTTCCGTCATGTCTTCTGCTTTTGACGCTCTGCGAATCTCGGACATTTCCGAAATCGTTGGGTCTTTTCTTGTCCGGTTTCAAGCCTCCTTCCCCATCGTAATCACGCTTAGCCCTCAAACCATCCTCCACATTAATGTGCCTCTGAGCACGTGCCATTAATTCTGCCATACTGCTTGGAGCTTTCTCCAGTAACGAGGCTCGAATCTGGGGGTTCTCAATCCACTCATGAAGGCGGTGGTCGCCACCTTATCATCAGCCTCGTCTACCTCTAGGATTTCTTTGTTGAATCTTGCGGCATAATCTCTCAGGGATTCTTCTTTGGCTTATTTGATCATCAGAAGATGGGTAGCTGGTTTTCTCTGTCTTTTCCCGGCAATAAAGTGACCTACGAACAGCTTGCCGAACTGAGAAAAGTTAGAGATAGCCCCGTGTTTGATTTTATTGAACCACAGTCGAGCCGGTCCCTTGAGCGTTGCGGGAAAAACATGGCACATTATCTCGTCGGGGTATGCGTGGATACGCATCATTGTTTTGTATGTTTCCAGATAATCCAACGGATCTGTTGAACCATCAAACAGATCCACCGTCGGAATCTTGAATTTCGGTGGCAACGGACAGGCCATTACAGACTGAGAGAATGGGGAGTCTCCATCCACCTCTACCTCGTCTATGGCGTCCGGGTCCTCAACGGCGACCAAGATGCCATGGATTTGAGCTTGCAGGGCGCGCATGGGCTCCTCCCATGGCCTGGCATTAAAATTTTTGGTACTTGCTGCCTCCGTGTGAATCGTGTTCGGACGAACTCCGATTCCGTCACCGGCTCCCAACGTCCTCTCGCGCCTTTTAGATTCCTTGGGTGGATGGACGGGGACTTCATTTTCGCCCATGATTCCGTCTCCCTTCCCCATTTGTCCATCGCTGTTATCTCCCCCATCCACTTCCAAAGCGCCCCCATTGTGAACGCCATTGACGGGACGTGCCGCTGGAGGGGACGGAGTGTGAGTAGGGGCTCCTTGGTTGTGTTGGAGGAGTGACTAGTTCTGCGCTACCAATGTTTGCATGACCGCCATTATTTCCCTCATCTGGTTCTCCATCAAGCTAATCCGCTCCTCGTTCTGGTTCTTCATCCGTTCCGTTGAGAGTAAGTTTAGTCCAATGTCAATACCGGATCTAGTTCGGACTATAAAAACCGCGATGGGAGAAAAGGAAATCGGTTTCCCACAGACGGCACCAACTGATGATTCAGTAAATTCACCTCCCCGACGCGGTTCGATCCCAAGCCCAAAATACTAATCCGGCTCTTTGACGACGCCCTGAACACCGGTGTGGTGCCTGCCAAAAAGTCTCTGATGCCTAAGTTAGCACCAAAAAATCTTTTTTTGTTTGTATATTGGAAGAGCGTCTGTTAGAAAAGAAATAATTGATCTTACCCCTCCTTAATGTAACTGCCATGTTTATATATCGGAGGCTTCACGTGGAGCGACGTGGGCAAGTTGCTTTCTGTCCTCCAATAGTATGGTGCCACCTGTCGCATGAATCCCCATGCTGGTCTCCATTCCGTTATGCCCATGGACGAGGCTGCCTGTAGCCACGCTTTTTTAGGCGCCAATGTCGGAACATGGAAGGGGTGGTTTTACGTATGGCCCATGATGCTCGTATATGTGATAGTGGAGAATCCCTTCTCGTTCAGACTGGGATAACGAGAACCGATCGGGTTTGCGTTTCCTTAACCAAGAGGATTATTCGGGTAATTCCGAATTGAATTAGGTCCATGTCGATAGAGATTCCGATATGGGATCGATCGGGTCCGGACCTGATTGACCAGTCGATTTTATCGGACCAGACTGACACCGATCAGTTCATCAGACCCAATTGATCTAACCGACCGCCTCGCCTTCTTCTAGACGCGGGTTACCCCTATATCAATTTTTACAAGTCAAAATCTAATGGTTAAGAATTGTTTTTTTTATTTAACGAATAAGATTATTTTAATATTTTTAATTTCCTGTTCAATTTTTATTTTTGTGGATTTCACTATTATTTATCTTATAAAACGGTTTAGGCATTTAAATTTCACCATATTTTAGTAATCTCACTGTAAACTTAAATTTTGCCCAATAATAGTTTTTAGGAAGTTGAACTCTTTAATTTAAAGCATCATAATTTTTATTTTTTTATGGTGTTTATCAAAAATTAATTGAAGAGAAAGAGAGACTAAAACACATATAATATAAGCTGCTAGGACTTAAAATTTTGAAAAAAAAAATTAAAACTCATGAACTATTATAATTTTTTTGATTAAAACTTTTTACTCGAAATTTCAGTTATATAAGAAACTTAATACTAAAAATTAATTGGAGAGAGTGACCAAAATTTTGAAAAAATATATTCTAAACCTATAGATTATTATAATATTTTTTATTTAAATTTTTTGTCAAAAATTTTAGTTATATAAAAAACTTAGTCTTATTAAATGCAAGTTCAATTGGATTCGACAAAAACCAGTGGCTTCAAATTTCAAAATTTTGCCATTGCGCTAGCCGTTGAGTTCATCTTTATTTGAAGAAATAAAAGAAAGTGAACATGTGCCATGAACAAGCTCAAAGCTCACTTCTTCTGCCCTCCAAAACCACCGCCATCCTCCGTCGCCGTCACCACCACAACCAAGTCATTCAATGCATTAATTAATCGTCTTTCATCTGAAGGTGCACACGAGGACGTCCTTCTCACCTACTCCTCCATGCTCAGAACCAACACTCCTCCAGACGCCCACACATTCCCTAGTCTGCTCAAAGCTTGCACTCATCTGAACCTACTCTCTCACGGCCTTTCTTTCCATCAGCACATTCTCGTTAACGGTTACTCTTCTGACGCCTACATTGGGTCTTCTTTGGTCAACTTCTATGCCAAATTCGGGTACACCCACCATGCCCATCAAATGTTTGTTCTAATGCCGGAACGAAATGTGGTTCCATGGACTTCTATCATTGGTTGTTATATGCGATCGGGCGATGTCAATACAGCATTTTGTATGTATAATCAGATGCGGGGTGAAGGTATTCATCCCAGTTCAGTTACCATTTTAGCCTTACTGTCTGGAGTTCTGGAGGTCACCCATTTGCTGTGTGTCCATGCTTGTACAATACAATATGGTTTTGAGTCTGATATAGCTGTGGTGAACTCTATGCTGAGTAATTATGGTAAATGCGGAAGAGTTAATGACGCTAGGGACTTGTTTGAATTTATGGACAGGAGAGATATAATTTCATGGAATTCTTTAGTTTCAAGTATTGCTTTTGTTGGAAATATGGGGGAAATATTGCATCTACTGAGAAGAATGAGGATTGAAGGTGTGAATCCTGATAAACAGACATTTGGGTCATTAGTGTCTGCTATTGCAAAGCAGGGTAATCTTGAAGTGGGAAGATTGGTTCATGCTCGGGTATTGACTGCTGGATTCGAGTTAGATGCACACATTGAAACTTCCCTTATAGTTATGTATTTGAAATGTGGAAGTTTCGATGATTCTTTTCAAATATTTGATCGTACTCCTTTTAAGGATGTGGTCTTATGGACTGCAATGGTATCAGGGCTTGTACAGAATGAATGTGCAGACAAGGCGCTGATGGTGTTCCGATGGATGTTGAATTTAAATGTTTTTCCATCCACTGCCACCATAGCTAGTGCCCTTGCAGCTTGTGGGCAACTAGGTTCCTTAACTCTGGGAGGTTCAATTCACGCCTACGTAATACGGCAGAGGATGCCAGTAGACATTGCTGCCCAGAACTCTCTTGTTACTATGTATGCAAAGTGTGGTCGCCTGGAGCGAAGTTGTGCTGTTTTTGGTGCAATGGAGGAAAGAGACCTGGTTTCTTGGAATGCAATCATTGCTGGGTATGCACAAAATGGCGATTTATGCAAGTCGTTGTATTTATTTAATGAAATGAGGACAATGCTGCAAAGACCTGATTCAGTAACTATTGTCTCCCTTCTCCAAGCTTGTGCCTCTATTGGAGCTCTTCATCAGGGAAAATGGATCCACAATTTTGTCATTAGGAGCTGCCTTGGACCGTGCATAGTGATTGACACTGCCTTGGTTGATATGTACTCCAAATGTGGTGATTTGGGTACTGCTGGTAAGTGTTTTGACAGGATGACGCGGCGTGATCTGGTCTCGTGGAGTTCGATTATTGCTGGATATGGTAGTCATGGTAAAGGAGAGGCTGCATTAGAAATGTACCGCGAGTTTCTGCTTACTGGGCTTGAACCAAACCATGTCATTTTTCTATCAGTTCTCTCTGCCTG
>QLOD02168954.1:0-12179 GCA_003260245.2 Sideroxylon spinosum
CAATCATATTAAAAGGGTATTTGTGCTTTATTAACATTGTTACGAAATCTATTCCACCACTTCTTTTTTTTTTTTTTCCCCTTTTTTATCAAACTCTACAATTTTCAGAGTCAACTCAGGTACACCCTTAACAGGGATTTCTGGAGGCATCTACATTAGAATATCGTAATCTAGGACATATAGCTGCCAAAATTTTTTATTAAAAATCTAAGAAAAAATTGTCGACAACATTTGTCTCACTTTTTATTTTTTTGTAGTTTATTTTGACTTTTTATTTATAGGTTCGACACATATTGCATCCCTTTTTCTTATAAGTCTATAATGAATCATTTCGGTGTTGATTGGTGTTCGGCAATAAAAGATATCATCAAGCGTACTCGTTACATTCACAAAAAGGAGGTTACTCAAGCCTGAAAAGAAAGAAAAAGTTAAAAGGAAAGATCGAGGAGGGTCTTTGACCACGATCCCTCCGATGGTTAAGTCAAAAACGGCTCGAATCAAATGAGAAAGTAAATTGGCAATACTTCATGAACAATAATGAACATATCTGAATTTGGTGTTAAGTGTTCTATTTATAGTCTGCATACTGGAATAAATTTATGACAAATAATTGGAAGATAATATCATTATTTTCTCTTTAAAGAAAGCTTTTTACAGTGACGGTGTGCTAGGCATTAAATGCCTATCACGTATCATCAAATGGGAATCACTTAACATTAAATGCGCGTGAGACGGGTAAGAGGATTGTATGCGATGTGACCTAAAAGGACCGCGCTAGTGTCCCATCCTTTAGCCACTTGTAAGGTTAGAGTCTGATTAAACATAACGACATAGCGAGAATGAACGAAATCCATTATTCAAGTGTATTTGTGGTCAGGATTGAACAAGTATTTTCGTTCTAGTAGTAGAGCCCATTCCTTGTGTTTTGACTGGTCGGAAATGCCTTCTTTGAGCACTTGTGCCTTAAGGCGTTGTGCTCAGGGATCTTGTCACGTGTCATTCATACTTTTTGTACCAACATTAGCCACATGTCCTTCATACTTTTTGTACTAACATTATGCCTCTACTCTGGTTTGGAAATTATGTCCAGAGTAAAAGAAATAAGATATATCATTGACCTTATTTACTCAGAACCTTTTCATATCCCTTTTTCCTTAATTTCGATTCAATCATGTCACTCCACGATTGATTACTTCTCCTGCGCATAATGGCACATGGAGAACCTCTTTAGCTTCAGGCGAGTATGACCTAGGGCTTAGTGCTTGAAACCTAAAAGACGGTTCATTGCCTGCCAAATTTATGTCATTTCGAGTGGCCGCCGTAAATACGTTTTTCTTGCCGTATCCCTAATTCGACTTTTCGTGTTTTCACCAAAACAAATACGTTTCTTCCGCCATTGTTAACTTCTTACAGTGATTTCTTTCTTTAACATATACCTGCGATCTAGTGTTTCTAAATCCGCCTTTATTAGTGTTCTTCCAACCTTCAAGTTTGCATTTGGTGAGTGCCTGAAACTCCTTCCTTTTTTCATTTTCATTCCACTGGGTCGGAATGGGTAGATTATCAGATGAAATAAAAGTTGAAGGGGGATTTGAGAGGTTCAAACAGAGGTTCAACATCCCTGCTAGTGTTGAGATTAGGTTTGGGGAGGAAGGCGAGCATGAGATAGGCCTTTTTCCAATTGTTACCATAGCTGAAGGGGGCTTAGATTCCCAATATCCCATTTTCTTTGTCAAGTTTTCCATAGAATAAATCTCTTATCTTTGTGTGTTACCCACAATTTCTATAGAATAGTAAACGATGTCGAAGAAAAGGAACCGTAGATATGGATTTCATCCTTTCTGTCTTCGATTTACTTTACTAATATAACCTTCAAAGGTTAGGAAGAACGATAATAAATGGTACCTCAAATCCCGACCAGAAAAGGCCTTCGTGCACATGTTGCCTGAGGGGTATGAGGATGATTGGTGTGTGGTTTTTGGTGAGTGGATGTGCAGTCACAGGGAGGATGATTTTCCCCCAATGATTGCAGCTGCATCGGGCCAGCTCGGATGATAGCTGCATTTCATTATAATGCACGTTTTTAGATTTTCGGAGTGAAATATACTAATTCTCGTTGATCTTTA
This sequence comes from Sideroxylon spinosum, assembly GCA_003260245.2. NCBI lineage: Eukaryota > Viridiplantae > Streptophyta > Magnoliopsida > Ericales > Sapotaceae > Sideroxylon > Sideroxylon spinosum. The sequence continues at coordinate 2,127 of QLOD02168954.1, forward strand.
TATGCAGACGAACGTGAAAGAAAACTTTGGGCCAGAAAGACGTAAGCTGACCTTATTAAAGAAGTTTTAGCTTTCCTCGGCAAACTGAACACCTACCCCTTCACGAGGTCGATGCCCATTTTGTACAACTTCTAGCCTTTTACCATTTGTTCGTCACCCCTCCACAAGGCTTCGATATCCAAGCTACCGTGGACATCCTATATCAGTGGTATACCTGGGTAGACGAGAGGAAGCTAGAGTTCTTCTACAATCGTCATCCTGCTTTACATCCAGCGACAAGTTTCACGGTCTAAGTAGGATAAGAAGAGCCAAGCGTTTCGGAAGTGCTTTCATTACAAGCAATTGGACCAGAGATGGCGCCAAAGCGGAACGTGAAAAAGACAGCTAAAGAGAGGGTGCGGCAAAGAAAAATTGAAGCTAAGAGAAAGAAAGCTGAGGAAAGAAAGGTCAAAGAAGCAAAAAAGGTCGAGGAAGCGAAAAAGGTTGACCTTGGCAAGCGGGTTAAGCAGGAGAATATTGAGGAAAAAAAAAAAAAAGGGGTTTCCATAAAGGAGACTGTGCGGCTCCAAAGAGGAGTTCTCGAGCCGAGGTGGAGGATCCCCAAGCAAAAAAGAAGTAAAAAGTTGATCAACCCCTTAACTTGTTTGTTTTGGATCCTCCTGTCCTTGAACAGCTATAGCCGAGCATGCCGAGAGATATCCCGAGGACTTCCCCAATGCTTCTTCCTCCTCAGCCAAAAGAGAAGGTAGTAAGTGGCGAAGGGAGCTCAAGGCAGATTCCCTTAGAAACAGTGTTCCCGAGGAACCGAGTCAGGGATTCCACTCCTTAGACTCCACAGATTTTAATTACAAGTCTGGAATTTCCATCTGGCTGCCCTTTCTCAATTCAAGATTCAGCAATGAACCACCCAGATTTCTGCCTATGAGGGATCATCCCTCCTCGTGACATGCAAAACGAGAGAAAAAATAAAATGAAAGATCCTCACAACACAATGCTAAAGAACTTAATAATGGTAAGCAAGTCATTGTAAGCTTTTCCGTATGTTTTTATTTTAAAATTTTGTTTACGTTTTTTTTCCCTTAATCGGTTTGTTTTATTGCAATCAACTCTGTACTCAATAGAATTGATCACCAGGAGTAAAGCTCTACATAAGAAGGTCGGTGTAGACAATTCCTATATCCGGGCTTTGAGAGAGAGAGAGTCAAAGATTTGGAAAAAGATAAGGCTGAATACAATAGAGAGCTCAAAGCAGCCAACCAAAAGATTGCTGCTGTCGAGGAAAAGTCAGAGACCAGTGAAAAGAAGATGAACGCCATAGTAGCACGCCTGGCCTTTAAAGATAAAGAGTTAATAGAGAAATCAAACTGCTCAGTAAGGCTCACAAAGATATTTTAGATGCCAAGTCTGAACGAGAGAAGATGACAAAGCACCTGAAGGAATATCACACAGAATGTGCTGATTTGAGTAATGATAATGTAAAATTGAAGCTTGAGCTTAGAACCGAGACCGCCAGAATGCTGGACATGAAAGAAACTCTGAATGCTTTTGAGACCAAGGCTGCCGAGGATCTTGAAGCACAGTTTAACGACTTCATAAAGTAGATGGAGGATGTAAGGAATGAATATTTTCTGGATGGCTGGGAGGAGGCTACGTAAAAATTAAAGGTGGATTCCGCTCCGAGACATACAGGAGTGTTCCATTCCTCAATCTAGATTGCTTGATTCCAAAGTTCAGCTTCGATCGAGAGCCTCAAACTCCCAACGTCGAAGAGCTGACTGAGCAGCTTTTAGAAGAAGGCGAGGTCAAGGACATAGAAGAGGACCCCAAGGATGTTCCTGCCCGAGGCACAAATGAAATCTTCGCTGAAGTAAACAAGCCGACGGAAGCTGGATTGAGCAAGGATAAACCTATGGGGGACTAGTCTGTTCAATCTTTGTCATTTCTTTATAGTAATAATGTCCATTCAATGTTTAATAAAATTTTTCTTTATTTAAGACAGTGTTCTATCTCTTACATTTCTGACATACTTCGTTTATTTATCATTCAATAGATAGTTATACTTAGTTCTACAATGTAAAACTCTAATTTTGTAATATGAGATTCTCCCTTACTTGTAGACTCGTTTTGACAATCTTCATAACTGGCTTAATTATGGTTTAATAATCAATGGAAAACTAGCTAAGTATAACTTTTAAAAACAGACTGTACTTTGCCCTGGTATGGGCTCATGTGCTGTGCTTTTAGACTTTCATTATCACATTCTTGTTAAAAAGGTTAATGTATTGTAATACTTGTATAAATCTCACAAAGTAACTAACGTATAACTATATCTAACACGGTCGGGGTATCACAAAATTTTTCAAGTCAATATAAACTATAACGATTTTCTTTTACATATGATTGCCTTTACATATGAAGTGCTCTCGACCATAAGTAATATAATCAAGACTATGTGGGTCTTTTTGAGTAAATAAAAAACTACACTCCTTTTGCAAAATAATTCTGTTTTAGGTCAACTTTCATTATATTTGTAACAAGTAGCCTTTCTTTGAGAAGAAATCAACTTGTTATTTAAATTCCAAACAATCACTATGCCTTTGAACTTGCACATCTTTACGGATCAAATGGTGCTGACCATAAATAATGAATTCAGGGTAGATAATGAGCCTTTTACATGCGTAGAAAATTTCCCAATTAATATCTACTGAGACTTTCTATGACCAGAATGTTTCGCTAAGCAAATGTAGTAGGTGGCTTACCTCAGAAGACGAGATTGGAAAAATGTATGTCTTTTCTCATGAACCTAAAAATGCATTTCTTATGTAAAATGACGCAATTTGTTATGTAATTTTCTTACCAGAATCAGCACTGAGTAAACTAGTAAGTGTACACCCATTTCTGAACCACCATTGGGCAAACCAATGGGGCCATCCCTATATGAACCACCATTGGGTAAACCAGTGGCAATCCTTATATGAACCACCACTGGTAGACCAGTGGGGCAATCCTTATATGAACCATAACTGGATAAACCAGTGAGACAATCCTTATATGAACCACCATTAGTAAACTAGTGAGACAATCCTTGTATAAACCATCACTAGTAAACCAGTGGGGCAATCATTGTAATTCGTGTATGTCTTTAGTAATGCTTGTCCTGGTGCTGACCTATAAAAATCTTTAAAAATAGTACACATATGAATATATATTTATGGAATGTCAACTCTTACATGTAAAATAACTGTAAATGTGCAACATTCCATGGCCTTTTGATGGGTCTTCCTTCTAGGTATGATAGCCGGTATGCCCGTTCTCAAGCACTTCTGTCACATGGAATGGCCCTTCCTAGTTAGTCCCAAGTTTTCCCTCTATTGGGTCTTTTTTGGCACCCATCAGCTTCCTAGGAACGTAATCACCGACCTTGAATTTCTCGAGACGGATGGTTTAGTTAAAACCTGATTGCAGCCAACTCCTTTTTTTCATTAATGAAGTCAAGACTTCTTCTCATTGTAGCATCATTTTCCCCTTGATCAAAAGATTACGTACGGATGGTTGGCATACCGACCTCTAGTGGGTCACCGCTTCCATGCATAAGCAAGAGAAAATAGGGATTACCTGGTCGACCTCCTCGGGGTTGTTCTGAATGTCCAAAGTACTATTGGGAGCTCATCTACCCATCTTCATTTAGCCACTTCAAGTCTTTTCATGATACCACTGAGGATGATCTTTTTTGAAGCTTTAGCTTGTCCATTGCTTTGGGGGTATGTAGGTATTGAATAGATATTCTTGATTACATACCTAGAATAATATTCCCTAAATGGAGCACTATCGAATTGCATTCCATTGTCAGAAATAAGTGTCCTTGGGATGCCGTACCTCGTGATAATTTTCTTTCTTAGAAAGCGGATGGTGTTTGCAGCTTTGATGGCAGCTAATGGTTCTGTCTCCACCCATTTGGTCAAATAATCCATGCCGAGTACTAACCATTTTCTATTTCTGGTAGTAGTAAGCAGTGGACCAATAATGTCCAGTCCCCATTATACAAATGGCCGAGGGCTGGTGCGTGGGGAGAGCTCTCATGCAAGCTGGTGACGAATTGGAGCAAAATTTTGGCATTTCTTACATCTTCTGACATAGGTTTGAGCATCTCATCCCATTCTCGACCACCGATAAGTTTGAGTGATTGCTCTATGGGCCAAGGACCTGCCCTAGTGTATGCCATATAGACCCCTTCGTGTAATTTATAGAGAAAGTTTTATACTTTGTCATGGTGAATGCATAAGAGATATGGGCCAGCGAATGATTTTTTGTATAGCTTGTGGTCGGGAGAGAACCAGAAATTTGTAGCTTTAATCTTGAGTTTTTATTGCTTCTATCTTGTCCTTAGGGAGGCTCCTTTCTTTTAAATAAGTTACAATTGGATCCATCCAAGGTGGGCCCAACTGAACACAAGTCACATGTTTACCTTTGGAAACACTTAGCTTTTCTAATTCTTCGAGAAAAACGGTGTCCGTAAGCATACTCTTGAGGGTTGTAGCCGAAGTTACCAAGGCATCAGCGTATGTTGTGATTTCTCCCAATCAGGTTGATCCGAATGACATCGAACCTCTTCAGTTTTTGCTTTGATAACTCCAAATATTCAGTAATCTTCTTGCTTCTTACAGCATATTCACCATTCAACCGGTTGACTACTAGCTGAGAGTCTATCTTTACCATCAAATTGTTAGCAAATAGACACCGAGCGATAGTGAAACCGAAAAACAGAGCGTCGTACTCTACCTTGTTATTAGTAGCCTGGAAGCTGAGCTTAATTGCGTATTCAATGGTTACTCCCTCGGGGGTTATCAAAACTACACCTACCCCGGTACCCTTTTTAGATAAGGATTCATCAACTTTGATTTACCATGATGGTGAGGTCGCTTCAGTGCTTGCTTTAACTTTTGAATTGACCTCCAGGAGCCACACTTCTTGGATCTGCTTGGTAACTAGATTAGTGAATTCAGCTATGAAGTTTGCCAAGACTTGAGCGTTGATTGTAGTCCTTGGTACGAACTTTATGTCGAACACAGCAAGGAAGACCGCTCACTTAGCCATTCTTCCAGTGATATCGATATTTTCAGCAATTGAACTATGGGTTGATCTATGACAACCTGTATGGTGTGAGCGTGAAAATAATGGGCGAGCTTCCTAGATGCCATTACTAGCGCCAATGTGAACTTCTTTAGGGGGTATCTGGCCTCTGCCCTTTGCAGGGTTTTACTTGCATAGTAGATAAGTTTTTGCCTTTTTTCTTCCAACGTTAATAACACTATGCTCACTGCTTGTTTCGACATAGCTAAATAAAGCTGCTGGACATCCCCTGGTTGGGAGGTTGATAAGATCAGGACAATTGTTAGGTATTTTTTTAGCCTGCCTAGTGCTTTGTCGGATTTTTCATCCCAGATCACCTTGTTTGCTTCCTTTAATAACTTAAAGAATGGTCGTCACTTATCATATGCTCGGTTGATGAATCGGTTAAGTGCCACCATCATTCCTGTAAGTTTTTGAACTTCTTTTTCAGTTCTAGGTGGTAATATAGCTTGAATGGCTTAGATCTGATCGGGATTAGCCTCGAAACCTCGCCTGGTAACTAATTGCCCTTAGAATTTTCCCAAGCTCACCTCAAAAGCGCACTTGGCAGCATTAAGCTTCATCCCATATTCGTCGAGTGTAGTGAATGCATGTTGCAAATGTTGGATATGGGTCTCGGGCTCTTTGTTTTTACCACCATATCATCAATGTAGATTTCCATGGTTTTACTGAGGTCGAAGTTGAACATCTTGGTCACCAACCTCTGGTATGTTGACCTAGTGTTCTTCAGACCAAACGACATAACCTGATAACAATACATCCCCTTCAGAGTGATGAAAGATGTCTTCTCCTCATCTGGCCTATGCATTGGAATCTGATGATATCCCCTGTATGCATCTAGAAAGGACATCCATGAACTCTCTGCCATAAAATCCACGAAGTTGGTCTATCTTGGGCAAAGGGAATGGATCTTTTGGACATGCTTTATTCAAGTTCGTGTAGTCAACACAGACCTTCCATTTCCAATTCTTCTTTTTAACCACAACTGTATTGGCCAACCATTTAAGATAAGAAACTTCCCTGATGGCCTTAGCCTCAAGCAATTTACCGACCTCTTCAATGACGGCTTTGTCACGTTGAAACATGGATCTCCTCGCTCTTTGGACTATAGGTTTGACTCCTGAATTAACGTTTAACTTGTGACTCATAATTTCAGGAGAAATACCTGTTGTGGGGTCCAGCGAAGGTTCCAATGTTCTTCAGCAGCATTTCTATGAGCTCTAGCTTTTCCTCGGGTAGCAGGTTGGAGCCAATCAAGAAGTATCTATCATCCTCGAATTTCCTAAGTTTGACTTTTTCTAAGTCCTCAACGGCTTTATTTGTAGGGTTGCTGCCAACATCATCGATCTGCGGCGTGTTTTCAAGCATTTTCGTATTTTAGACTTGCTCAGGAAGTGGTTTGGATTTCAGGGCAGCGGTGAAGCACTTTTCTGATATGTTCTGGTCCCTCCGATCTCAATCACCTCATCACCATAAGGAAACTTGAGGGCCTGGTGATAAGTTGAGGGGATAACTTTCAGTGTATGTATCCACGACCTTCTAACAATTGCATTGTAGGAGGATGGTGCGTCCACCACCGTGAATTCAACATCATACTCGATTGGACTAGCTCAGACAGGTATTACTACTCTCCTCAGTGGCCAACTAGGGCAGAATTGAACCCGATGAGTGGGCATTTCGTTGGCTCCAAGTCTTATTCCGTCACGCCAAGTTTCTTAAAAAGACTAAGAAACATGACTTTCGTGGAGTTCTAGCATCCACTAGTATCCGCTTGACATCAAATTCAAACATTTTTAGTGTAACCACAAGGGCATCATTATGTGGCAGTTGTACCTTGGTGACTTTGGCTTCAAGAAATGTAATTCCCCAAGCATAATTTCTTCGAGACCGTTTGCTCGGGGATTCTGAAACTTTAAGTACTTTGGTTGACCCCCCAGTTCTGTTCTTCTGCTCGGGGAGATGTGACTATGCTTTGGGGATGATTTTCCATGTGTATGACAGGGATAACTACTGGTCTCTGAAATTTGCTCTTGGGTCACGTCCTTGGAGGTGGTTGGGCATCACTTGGAATGTCTTCCTCCTTAAGACTGTCTCTCCTTCTTGTATGATCTCTTGACTATGGTCGGGGAGCGTCTTGTGCATTCTCTGTCTTCGTTCAATTAACAAATTCTTTCAAGTGGCCCTCTTTAACGAGATCTTCAAGGAAGTATCTAAGAGAGCGGCATGCTCCGATGCAATCCCCTTATCCTGGTGGTAAGAGCAGAAGTCGTTGTGATTCTCTTTTCCGGTGTAGTCGGCCAGCTTCTTAGGCCATCAGAATATTGGTCATGAATTTTAGGAAGTATCCTGAAGATTGGCCCCTTGAAAACTGTGTTTATAGCTTCAAACACAGACTTCTGGGTGTCGGCATACTCTCTCATCTTTTCTTTACCCTTCCCTTTTTTGAACGCTGGGGATTTCACTTCTTTCTATTCAGCTGACTTCATCTCATCCTCGATCCGATTCATGAGATCAGACGTGTTCATAGTTGGCTTATTTTTCAATAAAAGCCAAAGTTTATCTCCTTTTTACAACCCCAATTTGAATGAGGTCACTACCAACTATTCAGAGCATTTTTCTACCTCATTATAAAGCTCCATATATTGCCTGGAATACTCCCTCAAGGTTTCATCATTTTTTTTATAGTAAGGAGGACATTGACAATTTTTGGCTGTTTTGCGTTGGCCAAGAACCGCATAACGAACTCCTCTGCAAGTTGATTCCAATACCCCATGCTTTTGGGAGGCAACTTGTGGAACCATTGGAGTACTATGTCTCCCAAGCTAGACGGGAATACTCTACACATTAATTCATCATTGCACCTTCATATGGTCATTGCCTGTATGTAATGGCGATAAGGGGCCAGTGGTTTCGACTTAACATCACAGATGGTAAGTCGTGGAATTTGGAACTTCTTTGGGGGTTCTGCTTCACAAATCTTTGAAGTGAATGGGGATACAGAAATTCTTCCAAGTGCTCTCCCACCCATCATCTGAGTTGTTTGATCAGGAGCGTCCCAATCAACGTATTGCATTCTCTAGACCTCCTTAGCCTTGCTTGACTCATTTGCACTGGAAGAGTTTTCACTGGGCATATGGTGTCTTCTCTGATTGTGGTGCCTCTTATTGTTTTGAACTTCTCTGGTTGGCAGCTTTGACCGCCTTTTTTCTGCAACTATGAGAGCCCTAGCTGTTGGGGTCGCATCGGATACATTCCGTCTGAGCCAGGATTAGCGAAACTTTTCCCTCTTTCAACATCACCATGCCTGGTCCGGAGTTATTAGACCCCCTAATTTTCTTCTTCTTCATTTTCACCCTGATCCTTTGAATCGATATACAAGGTGTCAAAACTTTTGTCTGAGTCATTCTTTGAGTTATTGATACCGGTTCGAATACCAGCCATCGACTTTCCTTTCGCTCTCCTCAATTCGAGGAGTGTCTTCTCCAGTTCTGCCTATTTTGCATATGCCTTTGCTCACAGCTCCTGCCTTCGTTTGGCAACCTCTAAGTCTTCTACATGTTTCCTTCTACTAGATTCCAGGCCCGCAGTTCGTATGGTCAATGCAGCTCCTTTTTGTCTTGACGGTGTTGTTTGATCTCCGGCATAAGGTAATGGTGGGGGTGTGGTGGAACCGCCGTAAGCCATATTTAACAGGGCCTTTTTAGATTACGGATTCTTTGAGGTAGTAAGGTATAGGGAACAAAGAAACGTGCCCCATGGTGAGCGCTAAATGTTCGACAATAAGAGATATCACCGAGCGTGCTTGTTACGTCCACGAGAAGGAGGTTACTCAAGCCTAAAAAGAAAGAAGAAGTTAAAAAGAAGGGTCGAGAGGGGTTCCCGACCACGATCCCTTCAATGGTTAAGTCAGAAACGGCTCGAATCAAATGAGAAAGTAAATTAGCAGCACTTCATGAATAATAGTGAGCATATTTGAATTTTGTGTTAAGTGTCCTATTTATAGTCTGAATACCAGAATAAATTTATGACAAATAATTGCAAGAAAGCTTCATTATTTTCCTTTTAGGGAAAGCCTTTTACTGTGACAGCGTGCTAGGCATTAAATGCACGTATCATTAAATAGGCATCAATTAGCGTTAAATGTGCATGAGACGGGTAAAAAGATTGTATGCGATGTGACCTAAAGGGGCTATGTAAGTATCTCATCCGTTCGCCTCGTGTAAGGTTAGGGTCTAACTAAACATAACGAGGTAACAAGAAATGAACTAAATCTATTATTCAAGTGTACTTATAGTCAGGATTGAACAAGTATAACCCTTCTAGTAGCGAAGCCCATTCTTTGTGTTTTGATTGGTTGGGAATACATTTCTCGAGCACTCGCACCTTAAGGCGTTGTGCTCGGGGATCCTGCCACGTGTCATTCATACTTTTTGTACCAACAATTGGTTACTTAAAATGTTTTTCCTTTACTTTTTAGTTTTTAAAAATTTCATAATTTTGTATTAAATGATGTATTCCACTTCGTAAATGCTCACGTTTCATGTATGATAAACTTGAAAATATTGTAAAAGTTTAGGGAAAAGAAAAGGGTAAATTACACCTAAGCTTTGTAAACATTAGGCTACTTTTAGTATTCTACCTCAACGATTTGAACCTTACTTCCCATATTCCCTAATGTTTGTAACACTTGGATCCCCTCTGTTAGTTTTTCTCCTAATACTGTTAGGGTGCTATAATAAAATGAAATAAATGCCCTTGGTAAGTTCAAATGATTGAGAAAGGTTTCTGTAATTAGGTTAATGTTTAGGAGAAATTTCTATAATTTACCCTAATTATAATATTTTAGCCAAATAATTCACTAAAATATATTTCATAATAACTTAATTATATTATATATAATAAATAAATTAATAAAATATATTT